>APFE030873732.1:166108-194455 GCA_000404065.3 Pinus taeda
CGACAGCTCAGACGTCGCACGGTGGACCAAGTTAAGGTCCAGTGGGACAAGTATAGCCCAGGATCTGCTACCTGGGAGGATGCAGAGACTATGCGTCGTGACTACCCCTCACTTTTTGAGCATCTGTAATGCCTATTTTGACTTAGATAGCTACCTATGTTAAGATCCTATTCCCATGTTATTTATGTATGAACATTATGTAATATTGATGCATTTGCTTGACACATAAAACTACTTATGTGAATCATTTGATAGATTTGATATTAATGATAGAAATGGTTGATGTATGGACTACATGTATGACTCACTTAGTGATGGACTATCTAGTATGTAACTTGTCAAATTATTTTGGTTCATATATATACCTCGAATGGGTATGCTTTATTTAAATGAATGACTTAGCAAGAATTCCTAGATTGACACATGGATACTAGACTTAGTAATGTGACGATTATATGTCTTGTTGTTATATAAATGCATGAATAAGAACTAACCCACAGGGGAAAAGAACTATGTGATAACCAAGAAGGAAGGATGAGACATCTCATGAGGAAGGTATAATGTACATTATTTTACTTCATTTGGTATCCACTTGATATACACTCTTATGACACGAGAAAATGCAAATGACAATTGACAAGACGACCTAACTGGATTATTCGATGACAAGTCCAACCAGCTCTGTAGTGTGGTCTATATTAGGGTATTGACCCTAGTTCTGCAGGAGGGGTGGAGGCATTTCCCACCGTGTATCCTCTGAAACCTGGAATCGTGGGAGGGCAGTGGTGGACACGCTCCCCTAGACGTGTGATGATGATTGCTAGTTGCCTGCTGGGGAAGTTAGGTCAATGTATTCGACGCTTCCACCATGTCAGTTTTATCAGTGGTTAGTATGGCTGTTGCCACTGATAAAGCAGCAGAGGACGGATAGGGTGGGAACGGAAGTAGGCCAGGGTGGATAGGAGGATATAGATCGGTTGGAGACTCTTGATGGGAAGAAATATCATTATTGGGCTTATCAGATTTATTGTTATAACTCTCTCTGGTTGCTATGCTTTCAAACTCCTTGCCTCTTTTCATTCTAACTTCGGGACGAAGTTTTCTGAAGGAGGGGTGTATGTAATGCCCCACTTAAATCTTATCCTAAAAATTTTGTTAATATTTACATTATCTAGAAATATTGAGAAACATTGGTCTAATATAAAATTCATGATTTCCATTATTCAAATTCTCCACTTACCTTCTCCAATTGAATATTAGGTAGGATATGGTCTCCTTCCATTATTTCATAATATATGTATTCATTTCACATTACCCAATGTACCCTCACATTTACTAAGGAGAAGACATGGTCCTCTCCATGTAATTTCATTTCACATTACCCAATGTGCCCTCACATTTACTAAGGAGAAGACATGGTCCTCTCCATGTAATTACATCTCACATTCCCCAATGTACCCTCACATTTACTTGGGAGAAGACATAGTCCTCTCCATCTTATTATCAATATATATATATATTCATTTCACATTCCCCAATGTACCCTCACATTTACTAAGGAGAAGATATGGTCCTATCCATGTAATTACACCTCACATTCCCAAATGTACTTTTCAGATTTACTTGGGAGAAAACATGATCCTTTCCCATTAAATTCTCAAATTTATATTCATCTCACATTTCCAAATGTACTCCTAGCTTACTTGGGAGAAGAGAAGTCAATTGTAAGGATGGATGAGAAGTTAATGACATTAATAAGAGGTGGTTGAGATGGAGAAGGGAATGAGGGTATAAAAGGGAAGGGGGAAGGAAGAAAGGGGGAGGTTGGGTTCTTGCTTATGATTATGGGGGTTGGTTTTGATTGTTTGGACTTGTTATGATTTTGGGAGACCTTGGAAACCTATGGAGGTTCCTTGGGTTTGAGAGGAGGAAAGTATTGTTATCTGGTTTTGCACATTCTTCTTAAGGACACACTATATCTGGTTGGACTTGGGCACAGAGGGCTAGGGAACTTGTGGAGGTTTCCTGGGCTAGGAATTTGTTTCCTAGTTGGCTGGGAGGTAAATCTGGTTGGGTCAGTGAGAAGGAGCGTTCAACTGGAGCTATAAGACAAAGGTATCATCATCAACTGCCGGAACAGGTATTTTTCCATGGACTACTCTTGTTAAGTTGATATCAATGGAATGCTCACCTTAATTTATGTTGCTTATGATAAAATGATAAGATGTTAAATGTTTAAAGCTATGTGAGAAGGTCAGCAAGCTCCTTTTATTACTTTTAAATTAACAGGAAAATAGATTTGTTAGTGTATAATAGATTGAGGCTCTAATAATTGGAATCACGTTCTTACAAGGTCGAAGTGTATTTTTTTAGTATGCATTAGTATGAATTGGTAATTATGTCATGTGACAATCATGATAAGTTCTACACAAAGTGATCCAATGGCCCATATTCTCCTTGATATTGATGGTTATATTTATCTATGGTTTAACACCTTACTCAATCCATGGTCATTATTTAAAGAGCATGTAGGGTCATTTGTTGAAGATTGACTATGAGAAACTCTTATGTATAGTTTTTTTTTGTATTAATATATTGCTTTAAGTCTTTGTGTTGGATGGGGTTGTGAAATGTTTTCCTCTTTGAGGTTTTAACCACATAAAACCAATGGTGTATTGACCTTTTATCTAGTTATGTAATGGCTTGAAGTGTTCATCTTATGTGGAAATTCCTTGTTTTGTCGAATGGAAATGATGGAATGCTTAAACAAATAGATAAAGTCATGATTTTTAGAAAAACCATTTTTTATTTAATAACCAAGTCCCAAGTCTACATTGGTAATTATTGAAGCCACCCTATCTAAGATTCGCCACCCATTTACTTTTATTTTGTTTGTGAATGATTTCTTAAAGTGTTCATCTTGTGTTGAAATACCCTTTTTGTTAAATGGAATCGATAGAGTACTTGAATCACTAGTTAAGGCCATAATCTTTTAGCAAAATATTTTTTTGTTTAATAACCAAAGTCCCAAGTTGATGTTGGTCAGTGTTCAAGCCACCCTATCTAATCACCACACATTTAATTTGATATTGTTTGAATAGGTCATAAATCATGCATGTCTAAATCCCATTACTTGTTGAATATATCATACCAAGGTTGACAAGTTATATTGTGATAATTAGGCAGGGGAAAGAAGCTTTTAGAGTATCTTTTCCACTCATTAGGCTCATGGTGGACTAGAAGTCACCAATATTCATGTAGGAGATAAATTTTCTCCTACATGGTCAGCCAACCACCATTAGTTGATGATATTCCATATATCTCTGCCACATGCATCAACCATTTTCTTCTCACCCAACTGAGATGAGCACAAGGATGAAGGTGGATTACCACTCAAAAGGTACTTTGATCATTTTGCAATTGAGTTCTTGTACTTGTTTGTTTTGCGAATTTAGTATGGATTATGGGATGACCTAGAATATGGATAGACTTTGATTGTAATCTTGTTCTCTCACATGACTTGGGGAGTTACTCTTTGATCCTAGTCCAATGAGACCTCCCCTGAGGCCCTTTGGGTATAGGAGGAGCACTATTTGGGAAGCCCTAATTGAGATAGTGATGTTCCATCTTCCCATATGTCATAATTAACACCTTCCATCTTACACTACAAGCCCATGTCTCACCTCCATTCTTCAAGTGCAATTTGTCACTAGTTCTTTGAGATATGGCACTCATATGTTTGCATACGTAGGTAGGGCTCAGAAAATTTTCCCTAGGAGGTTGATGCAGCTAAAATAAATACAAAAAAGATATCATGCCAACAAAAAAAAAACAAAGAATGAAAATTTAAAATCCAAAATATGGGCAAGGACATAAAGATTAGCATGCGGGAAAAAGCCTATCATGATCTCTACCTCACTCATATGGCCATCACCTAGTTCTTGAGCACATGTTGTTCCATTACATCAAAAGAGGAAACCCTTACATTCCCCAACCCCGATGACAAATAAACTAAGTCATCTTAAAGAGGAAATAAAATTGCTACATCATACAAAGCAAGCTCTAACCGTTAAGTTATAAGTAGTAAGACAAAGAAAAATCAGGAAGAAGTAAAAGGAGCACAAGAGGGATGGAAAAACCAAGGCCGATCTGGTAGCTCATCCATCTACAAGTAATTCTTCTTAAATTTTATACAGTCAAGATGTGGACACCCCCATTAGTTGGTCCCATTAACCATGGAACTTAGCCATGAAGTCTTCTCCCCTCCATTTCCATCATTATTATTCATTAACACCTATCAATTTAAGGGTGGAAATGTTAATTCCCCTTAGGGTTTGGAAGCACCTAATAGGGTTTACCTTTAGTCACCCTACCTAGGGAGAAAACATCTTTGTGAGATCAAGGTCCAAACTTTTTTAAGGGAATCCTTGTTTGAAGTGTGAAATTACCCTTAACATTTAATTTTTGTTCATTTAGATGCATTATTGATCTTGGTCTCTAATAAATGGTTTATTTCACTAGAATCCATGTTATTCTTGTTAGGTTGTTCAAAATCCTAGGTTTAGGCACCTACTCCACCAGTACCCAAGCCTTCTAAATAAGTATATTGGCACAAACACTGAAGCATTGAGACTCTTGGGCCTCCTAGCAGAATCATTAGATGATACATGTCCCATAGCACCTCCAATTCCCAGGATGTTGGTTGACTTTGTCCAGCATTTGAAGACTTTGCAGATGACACAACTGGACCCAGCATGCCCCCAGACTACCCTTGACACAATTTAATGGGTAGTTGCTAATTCAGATCCCATATGAAGATGGTATCACCATGAGAGACTGGTGAAGGCTTGTTACACTAGAGAATCCCTTAGCATTAGAGTATAGGAGGCTACATTGAGTAGTTGGAGACCTATGGAGACCACCTTGTGGTGTCCCAGTTGGAGTTTGGGACACCACGAGAGGAAATGAGGTGAATTTGATGGCCAACCCTCAAATCATGGAATTGCCATGTTTCTACACCATATTTATCATGTCCCTTCCCAAAAATATTTGTAACAGGCTTATCTCTACACAATTTTGTACAATTTTGCCAAGGAAAAAGGGCCCAAGCAGTTTCGACTTAGGGACTTAGAAGAAATTTCGGTCATATTAGTTTGCTAGTGGAAGGTGGGGGCCACCCACATGGGAACTCGTACTAGGAAATTTGAATTGATTGGAGGGAATTCGTATAGCTGTTGGAGGGACCTACTTGATGTATGGGAAATCCCATGAAGTCATAAGGAGAAGAAGCCTCTCAATTGGGGATTCATTCGCTCTTTTATATCAAGTTTTACTTGATTGTTTGCTTGAGCTGCTTAGCCACGTCAACTGGTTGCTCAGCGATGAATTTCTCAAGCAGGAGATTCAATATTACCTTCGAGGGACTTCAAGTGCCACCCTAGGAAGGCAGGTCCATCATTTCGAGGAGTTATTGGGAGCATCTACAACGCATCCATTCAACTATCTACAGGGAAGTGCATATTTTTGGGCTAGCAGCAAAGAATACGCAGTAGAGGAAAGAGCTACCTTGGGCTAGTAATTAGCCAGTGAAGACAGGGGATTTGAAGGAAATCAGAGAGTCAGCATTCAGGAGGAGTTTTGAGGTAAGAGAGGATAGCAAATAGGCAGTTCGAATTCCAGCCTTGGAGGGCAATGTAGGGGCCAGTTCAATCAATTTGTGGGTCTTGAGGGGAAGAGCTACAGCCTGGAATCACATCTAGGGAGGAAGGGTATTCATAGGAGAGATCATCTCAGTGATTTGGGGCAGTTTCTAGGAGGTTTTACAGCTTCATCCCAATAGGCCGAGTTTTGCAGTTGCAGTTGAGGTTAGGCTCCTTGGGGGTCGAATTTCAGAAGTTTGAACCAGACCAAACCCTTCATGGGATTTGGTGGGTTTTGGCTAAGAAGCAAGGAGCTTAAATCTTATCATTTTCTGAGTACAGGAAGCAGTGATTCCAACCCTTCGATTTCAGCAGACAGTGCAGTTTCTAGGCAGCGCAGATTAGTTTTGGTGCGATAGTTGGGGCAACCTTCAAATCATCATTTTCTCACTTGGGTTTTCTCACGTGTGTCCTTAAAGACAAGCCTAGGTGTACCATTCTATTTTATCACTGTATTTTCCCTTGAAGAATTAATAAAATGGCTCAGCATTTCTCTATTTCGAGCATTTTCATGGGTGCTTGATGTGAATTTCGTTTTTCTAGTTGTTGGATTGTTTTCTTGCTTGTTTATCACTTAATTTCCTGTTTAGGAATTACAATCTTGGGCACCTCATCACCCTTGGAAATGATATTTTAAGAACTTATATTGGATGGTGTCAGCCCTAGAGAGCTTGCAACTCTCATGTGTGGGCTAATTGGGGTATATAATTTTAAATCTAGTGGATTGGTTGATAACTCAAGCACTTTTATCATCTAAATTGGTTTAGGGTATTTTGTAGGCTAATTACTAGTATTGGTCCTGATGTAAATAGAGGATAGACTCATCTGTCTTGAATCATTGTCACTTGTGAATATTTCAACCCTCTCAGAGAATTTAAGCCTTCTTGAATTCTTGTGAAGATGTGACTCTATGGTGTACTTTTCTATTTGGAGATATTTTTTTGGTCTTGGAGATGTTAGTTTAGAGCAATAAAGGACTGTATATGCATTATATCTTATAAGTGTGCCTTGGATTTGATAAATTTTATTCTTTTCACTAATGTATGGATGATTTATTATCTAAGGTTTCTATTGTGCTAGTTGTTGAAGATCAATATATGGAATCTAGATGATATTATAGTCTGCATTAATCATTTATAGAATGTGAATGGAAATCCCTTTAGTGTATCTTTAAACTATATCTCCCAAGCGATTTGTTCTCTCACAAAAGTAATAGTTAGGGTTTTAAATGTTAGGGCTTCATTATTCCCTTACTCATTACCAAGTTTTAGCATATTTTTCACTCACACAAACTCCATCATCCAAAGGACTAGGAAATAGCCTTGTCACTTTGTTGATCACCTTCTCATCCATAAATCTAGTTTTCTCTCTCCTAACCTCATTTTCGACCCCTTATGGTCATGTTGTTGGTTAAGGCTAAGGAAAAAATAGCTAGGGTTGAATTCATTTTCTAGTGGGAGGATTCAACATTGAGAGGTGTGTTGTTTGCCTCAAAATTAATCCCTTTTAGTGGCTAATTAATCCTTTTCAAAGAAAATTATTTTTCCCTAGGTCAGTATTTCCAGTGGTTGTTGATATTCACTATTTGGAAGCGTGTTCTTAGCATCTTGACTTTAGGTTAATCCATTTGGGTTGTTATATCTCAAGCTCTAAATCATTTGTGCCCTAAATAAGCCTTATTAGAATATTTGACTTGCCCTATTACACTTGTTGAGCCTTTTTCTTAGAAAGAATTATCCTCTTGTTAGAGCCTAGATTTACCTCAGGCTAGAAAGGTAAGGTTCTAGGTCCACATCAAACCACGCTCAGCCTCGTAGCTAGCCCTACGAGGACAGGAGAGGGCTCTCTCCGAGTCACACTCGGCAAAGATAATCAATGGGGCTCAAGATGACTGAAATAAAAAGCTAATGTTAGGCTAGATATGAAGTACAAGGGTTTGATTTGAGTTTTTAGGAGTTTTTGTGTTGAAATAGGGAAAGGAAAATCTGGGCTTGGGGATGAGGCACAGTTTTTGCAGAGGTTTGATTGGGGCAAGGAAGGTGATCATCTTGATGCTTTTAAAGGGAATGAATGGGTAGATCAGACTGGTGAGGAGCTAAGGAGAGCAAGAAGATTTCAATGATTCTCCTTAAACAGATGAAAACATGGAAAATCAAACAAATTTAAAGGCAAAGCATGACAATCAATGGATTCGACCTTAATCACTTCATTTGTTCAATTGCAGAAGATGATAGTAACGAAAATGATACACATAAAAACTTACAATTACTGAGAGAAGCACACCATCAAAACATAAAGCCACATGGATCCCAAACAGTGCTGCAAAACCCTGGTCTTTCTTTAGCCAAAAATGCAGAGAAAATATGTACAATAGTATGCCAAAGCAATCCCAAGTGTCCAACCCTGAAAATGACTAAGAGATTACATGATATAGACTAGCATAACCCATTCCCATGCCTCTAGGGGTCGAGCCCATCATTCTAGGAGTTGTTTCAACCAATTCTAAACCAAGCACTGAAATCTAGGCAATCAAAACAACTTGACTCTATATGTTAGGAAACTGATTCATTCATTAAATTTTCACTTGTTAGTGAATGAATCATCTAGAACAAGTAAATAAGTGCCAAAATTACATCATTTTTATCCAATTACATCAATATAGATCAAAAATTACATCAAGAAGCAAAACTAGTCAAACTGGCCGAATTTCTGAGCTAGAAAGTGAAAAATTGGGCAAAAATCTTGTATGCGTTGTGCCAAATCCTCTATGCATCGCGCCACTTTGGAGCTTCATTTGAGGCACATCAGGAATTCCAAATTGAGCCCAAGATAGCTTGTTGGAAAGCCCTACCTGTCTACTTTCCACCCCAAGTGGAATTTTGCAATTTGGTGTCCATTTGCCCCTCCAAACGTCCATTCTCCCAAGATTGCTTCTTGTGTGTCAAAATAGGGGTAGAGGTCATTTTTTGAGTGTTTTTGACCTCTTGGGGACTCAAAACTTACCCAAACTTCTTTTCCATGCACCAGAAATCATGATTTTGCATGCCAAATCCAAAAATGTAAACTTTTTGTGATTTGGAGCTCCCTAGCAAAAGCACGCGCCACGTGGCGCGGCGCATAGGGAAAAAAACTCTGTTTTTTAGTGCCAAAATTTGTCAAAATACCAAAAAAGCCCCAAATTTCTTGAAATTTGGGCTGGAGCTTCTCCATCAAGTGTCATGCTAGGCTAAAGAGGCTTCGGCCAATATCTAAAGTCCTTCATCCACTTTTTGCCTCCTTAATGCTCTCTCCACCTTTGCTTTCCAACTCCTGATTCTCGTTTTGCACACCAAGTTCTGAGACAAGTAATGATATGTCTTCCACCACTATGAAGCCTCCTGGATGCATGTCCCTCCGTGGGTGAGTCACTTTTTGTTTCCACTTCATAATCGGATGAATGAACAGACGACATAACTGCTATTATACAAACTGCCTTAAATGACTGTTGATGTATGAAACTATTGTTTTGTAATGTAATAGTTGGATGCTGCCACCAATGGGAAAAAGACAAATGCAACAAGGGAATGTTAGGATGGAGAAAACAGTAAGGGATTAGGGGATGCTAGGATAAATTTTATTAGGGAAAGGAGGAGGGGTTTTATGTATGGGGTTAGGAGATTTTTGCAAGGGCTAGGGTTTTGGGATTTGGGATTTGGAAATTGAATTTGGGAAAGAGCATTTAGGAAAAGGGAATAATGAACTTAGGTGACAGGGAATTAAGGAGTGGTGAAAACAAGGGAACAATGGGAAGAAGAAATAATTTTGATGGCAAAACAGTGAGTTATGAAACCCTGACAGCAAGTTTGCTTGTGTTTATAAAAGGAGGGTTTGATATATGTGTTCACCCATCGCACCCATTGTCATCCATAAAACGCCATTACTAATTCACAACATTGGATGAAATATCAAAATAACAACCCTACCTGGTAATTCCACACAAATAAATGGCAATTTGGAGCAATTTGGAGCAAAATCGGATTTTTATGTGTATGCATCGAGGAGCATACCCAGTGCACCGCTCCGTTTCAGTGTGTCGCGCCTGTGTAAATTTACACTGGGCAATTTCTCCCAGTGCGCCGTGCTCCTCCAGTGCACTGTGCCACCTGTTGTATGCACCACACTTGTCAAGACACCTCCAACTTCACCCAAAACCTGCACTGGCTCACCCAATTACTTTGAACTGTTTCCTCTTTGCTCTTGGCATGAAAATAACATTGATCTTCATGGAAAAAATCTTTATAAAGACATTGATTTGATTTTTGTTTCCTCAAAACCCATTTTTGTAATGTTTTGAAATTGGCACTTCTTCACAATTAATACAACTCTACTTTTTGTTTCCCCCTTAATTTTTGGCTTGAATGATGAATCTTTCGGCTATTTTTTGTAGGGATAATGGCATGTTTTGACCAAGGAGGACCAGGGTTGCACCTGGAAAACTGAATACTGAAGAACTTTGAAAATGTTACAAAACAAAAAACAAAATGTTGACTTTTCTTCAAAACAGAGTTTTGAAGAACCGTAATCCATCAATGTGACAATGAAATATGCGAAGCAAAAAATGTATGGAACCTCCCTCTAGCCTGCTGACAACATGGACATTTTGATGACTCAATTTGTGAAACCCTAGACCTATAATTAACATGACTATTTTCTTATTAAAAGATGACACATTGACTGTCATGGACTCTAATAAACATTGAAGAAAAGACCTAAGCCAGCAGGTACAAAACATGAGGGGAATGAAAAATAAGGCCCTTTTGTCAGGTTATGGCATGCTCCTAATTGGAATGCAAGTGAATGAGTAGAATGGGACACCTAAAATGAAATGAACAAAAGAGTTTTGATCTCTGACGAAGGGCTAAACAGACCGACTCTAACATTGGCTCCAATGGGGATGGTAGCTCCTATGAGGTTCCAAGAATAGCAGATATTTGGGAGAGCAGACAGTGCCTTCATCCATTGGGCAATGGAGTCAAAAACTCAAGCTGAAATGCATGACTGAAAATTGATGACTTGACAACACAAATTGACTCTCACTCAACTAAAAACTGACTCAATATGTAACACAACCGACAAACTGGAAATAATGCTCAAAGTGGAGCTTATTCAATACAACCTACTCTAACAGTTTCATTCGTCACCTGATCAAGTGAAATGAAACAACCAATGCAACCAAGTAAGTATTCTGGCTGCTGTTGGAGATCTAAAGAAGCAGTTGGAGATCTGTTTCTTAAGTAGACAGCGGTATGTATTGCTTCCACCCAATATGTTGGACTTAACCTCTTGAAGGTTAACATGGATCTCGCCATTCCTAACAAAGTGCAATTCATTCTTTCGACTACTCCATTTTGCTGTGGAGTGTAAACATTAGTGAGATGTCGTCTTATGCCATTTTCACTGCAATAATTTTTGAATTCATTTGAAGTGAATTCTCCCCCATTATCTGTCCTGAGAGTACCTATCTTTTCTTTGACTTCATTCTCAACAAGTTGGCGAAAAATTTTAAACTTATCAAATGCTTCTGACTTGTTCTTCAAAAAGTAAACCCAATTCATTCTGCTGAAATCATCAATGAATAGTAAGAGATATTTGCAACCACCAAATGAAGTTTGTAGTGGACCACAAACATCACTATGAACTAGTTGTAGCTGCCTGTTTGCACACCATGAACTTGTTGGAAAACTTTCTCGATTTTGTTTGCCATAAATGCAAGCTTCACATTTTGCATTTTCCCTTTTGAATGTGGGAAGTCCTTTAACCATTCCTTGTTTCTGCAATTGAGAAAGACTCTCAAAATTCAAATGTCCATATCTTACATGCCAGAGTCTGATAGGTGAAATACTTGTAGTCACTGCTCCTGCAAAATCAGAATGCCTTGGAATAACTGTCCCTTTCATCCGTAACAGCTTTCCATCTTCATAACCTGTCATGACTGTTTTCAAGTTTTGTCTCATTGAATTAATCTTCACTAAACCATCTTCCATAACCACCTGATGTCCCGCTTGTCGAATCGTGACTAAGGAGAGCAAATTTTTCTTGAAACTGGGTACATACCATACATTGGAAATCATTTTTTCTCCAATGTCAGGGAGAAAAACTTTTACTACTCCTTTTCCATAAGGAGTATGTTTTGTAACATCAGCAAGAAAAATTGAATTAAGTTGGCATTCTTCAAAATTCCAGAAAAAATCACGTCGACAAGTCATGTGCTGAGTTGCCCCGGAATCCAAGATCCAGGCATCTTCATAGTCACTTCTAAGATGAGAGGAAATTTGTGATGCTGGGGAGGAAGTAAAAACATATTCTGAACTATCTTCATCTTGGTCGTTTGCAAATTGTGCTGAAGGCTGCTGAAACTTGGAAATTTTATTAAGTGAAGTGCGACAATCTTCAGCATAATGGCCAACTTTGTTACATCTTCGACATACAATTTGACTTAAGTCTCTTCCTCTTTCTGAAGATTGTCCTCTGCCTCTGCTTTGACTTCAATTTTGAGATCGTCCTCTTCCTTGATTAGTATATCCTTGTTCTTGAAAATTCCCTCTTCCTTGGTTGTTTCCTCTTCCTTGAAAATTATTTCTTCCTCCTCTGTTAAAATTGTTTCCTCTGTTTTGGCTTCGTCCTCTATTTTGTGCTGCTTGATTCTGATTCCATCTGCCTCTTCCTCGAGAACTATCGGAAGATGATTTACTGGTGCTGGCCTCTGAGAGAAAAACATCTTCACCAACTTTCTTCTTCTTCCCAAAAGTTTTATCATGTTGACTTAACATTTCACAAAGTTCATCAAACTTTAGTTTTTCTAATTTTCCAGTTACTTGCAAAGTCTCTAAAAAATGCGTATAGGAAGAAGGAAGCCCAACAATTACAATGGTGACCATGAAGCTATCATCAATTGCGGGAAAACCAGCATTAATAATCTCTTGCTTGATATTCTTAAGTCTTGAGAGATATTCAAGAACATCACCGCCTTCAATTAATTTTTGTTGCAACAATTTTAATTGTAGATCAACCTTCTTTGATTCAGGCTGAGTATCAAAGAGGTCCTTAAAAGTTTTCAAGGCAGTCCATGCATCTGTGGCATTCTCTATATGTACATACATTTCATCATTCACAGACGATTTAAGAAGAGCTAAGGCTTTAGCATTCTTGATTTCCCATTTGGCCAATGCATCTGCATTTGTGGGTTTATTCGGCTTTACATCTCCATCACATATTCCTTGCCATAATTCATTGTAAATAAGTGTGCTTTCAATAAGACGATGCCACGTTTTATAAGATTTGGTGCCTTCTAGTTTGTCGGAATCAGAAAATAAGTTAATCAACTTAGACATTTTTAGCGATGAAGAGACGCACCAAGAAGCAGAACAGAAAGGACAAGATAGTCGACACAACACACCACGCAAAAAACACGATCTATCGGGGCTTGGCCTTGACCCATGAATAGTCGTCAAAACAGGAGAATATTGACTGAGCTTTGCACTTGGCTCTAGTCAATTTCTCAAATTATTACAGGGCAACTTTCAAAATTTTGACTTTTTACAATGGTGCCTTGCACATTCTGGTAAAAAAAAAATTACCCCCCCTCAAAGCAAAAAATACTTTGAGTTACAATTTGATGATCCCAAAGAACTTCTTAAAAAAAAACAAAACACCTTATCTCCCCAATTTACAAATTACAAATAAACCTCCTTATTACAAAAACATGCAAAACAACTCCCTTATTACTCCATTACAATAAATTTCAGGATTACAAAGTGATCAAACTGCTTTAAAATACAACAAAAAAAACTTTATGATCAAGCTGGCAGATGGCAGGCTTCACTTGCACCTTACGCTGGTAGGCTTCCTTGATTGGCAAACTAGCAACGCTGCTGGGACTGGCTGAGGCAGCAGTGGATGATGCATCGCTGCGTGTCCATTGCTGCAAAAATGAGAAAATGTCTAACAGCAGAGTTGTCAGGAGGAGCACGCATCCATTATATATTTCAGTTGCTTTTTGTCAGGAGCTTAGAGGAGGTTGAACCGAGTGAGGATTTGACCGATGATGATATTCGAATGGCAATTCAAAATGCCACTGGAGGAAATCAAATTGAATATTTGAGATAATATTGAGAGACATTATATTAAAGGAACTCATGGTAATACGCATGGGTTGCACGTTTCTCCCTCCATTCTTCCTGGTATGGCTGATCGCCTCGACATCTGCGAGGGACTTCAGTTACTCCCCTGAGGATCTTCTAAGTGAGTACAGAACTGTTAGTCTCTATGAATCATGGCTTGCCAAGCACAACAAGGCCTATACATTAGCAGAGGCGAAGCAACAGAGATACAAGATTTTCAAAGACAATCTGATATATATAGATGAAGTCAACCAGAAGAACCTGAGCTACTGGCTTGGCATTAACAAATATGCAGATTTAAGTCATGATGAATTTAAATCAACATACTTAAGTAATGTACCTCAGAGATTTACCAATCCTACAGGTTTCGGACTCAAGCAGAAGAGGGACGGGAGTTCGTCTTTGAAAACATGATGAAGATTATCACTGCAGTCCACTGTATATGGGCGCTAATCATAGTATTGTTAATGGTGGATTTATCATCAGTGGATGCCCTAATTGCATTGCGAAAACTTCAGAGAATCATTCACAAGATCAATCGCCATGCCCATATCTCGGAATCGTTGTTCCGAACGCTTTCGAGATGGATCCGCTTCTGCAATCTTCGTCTTTCAATGTCTCCAAGACGCTGGATATCGCTGGGAGAAGATTCCATATAGGAAGCGTTCATAAACACAGAGTCATCATTGTCATGTCAGGATTGGCAATGTTGAATTCGGGACTAACAACTCAGTTACTGCTGAGTTTCTTCGAAGTGAAAGGAGTCATTCACTATGGAATTGCAGGGAACGCCAACTCTTCTTTGCACATCGGATATGTTACAGTTCCTCGTTATTGGGTTCATACTGGCCTCTGGAATTGGCAGAGATATGGATATGGACCCAATGATGAACTTTTTCTGAAATCAAATGGAGATTAAACACGAAAATATGGGTACCTTCACTTTGGAAATTTCACAACCCCTTCAGATCAGAACTCAAGCAACCTCCTTAATAATACCAATCTCAACAGTAATTTTGATAATAATTCAGAAAATTGATTTTCGAATTTTAAAATCTAAAATCAATAAAATTTCTTCTCTTCTCTTTTGAACAAAATTTTGACAAATTTCATACCAATTATCTGTTGACCAATTGAATGGAGTTTTCCAGGACTTTGTTGAGCTGAAATCTCCTCCTCAAATCAACTGCTGGAATCTTTTTCTCAAATCAACTGCAGCATTACCATAGCTCTGATACCACAATAATGGCAGAAGTGTCCTCAGACACATAATTTTATTAATCAGAAAAATATAATTACATAATTGAATTGCAAGAGCTTACACAACCGCCGAACAACACAAACCTCTTGCAATGAGCTTATTTATAAGCTCCATGTCCTAACTACCTCATTATGGATCACTATTAAATACAAGTGTCCATTTACAATAAATGCTATTCCAAACCAACTAGCTAAACTAATCTCCTAAATAGAGCCTTAAGATACGAACATTTGGAGAGTTCATCTAGTTACAACAATATGCTAATTCTAAAATCTCATTAATAATAAACATCTTAATATTAGAGCTTATTAATTTAATATCTTAATTATTCAATTATTTTATTCTAATTTTATTCTAATTTTATAACCTATGATAAAATTGTATTTTTGGATCATCTAACAGCTGTTTGTATTCTCCGCAAGTGCTTGCTTATGAACAACAAGAGAGAACTACTGAAAGGCAACTCCCATGAAAACTTGTGAACAGATATGTTGAATGATATGGATTCTCTATCCGCCTCCAAAAACACTGCATAAGGATCTCGAAGTTCATGCACACTGGGACTTAGCTCATCCAATGGATTACTTCTCTTTTCCTCATACCATAAATGCAAACTTTGATCTGAAATCTGTGACGAGACTCCTACTGAAAATGACAAAGAAACCGGCTGCTGGATCAAGTTTGTATCAATAATTTTGTCAAGTTGACTGCTGATAAACTTGCGAAGCATGAGTTGACTAGATGAATTCAAGAATACTGAGAAAAGATCTTCATAAAGATAGCTTTTGATTTCCATGAACACATTACTAATCTGGTCCAAGTAATCTTCATAGCTGGATATTAAGATTTTCCTCACATATGCGCTGTCTTTCTTTGGTGATAGCAGCAGGCTGTCAAAAGGATCCTTAATTTTGTGAATAACCAAACTCTGTTGCTGATTATCAATCTCCTCATATGACAGCAAACATTGGTATGGGCTATGCAATGAACAATTTGTTAAACAAGACAATTAAGGCGACTTTTGAATAAGATTATTATCAACATTGTTTTCTAGCACATGGTTAGCCAATGGGGAAGAAATTTTACAGCAAACATCATCCAACACACAAGCTATAGGATCATAGAATATTTGAGAAGACTGCTGCAATGTATCCATTGAAACTGTATGGCATCCTACCGGTTGTTCATCTTTTCCTTTAGAGATATTACGAATATTGTGCTTTATAAACTGAAATACTTCAAAACAAAAGGGTACAGAATCCTCTTGCATCATTAAATCATGTATTTCAGCTTCCAAAACTTCATTTGTAATCTGATTTTCAATTTCGTTTGATGGCTGCAAATCTGATGCTACATGCTGCTCATTTAAGGATTTACTATGCAATTTACCTTTCAAAAACTGAAATGATTCAAAACAGAATGGTACGGAGTCATCTTGTATCACTTGATCATATGTGCCAGCGTCCATGTCTTCATCTGCAACTTCACAAGCAATGGATTTTGGGGACTGCAAAGCTGAATATGAGAAGTCCGAAACAAGGTTTTCATTGCTCTCAAGATGGTCCAGATCAAGACTTATTGACAGTTGATTTCTGATTTCATGAATGTTGTCTCTAATGAACTGAAACGAAGCAAAACAAAAAGGAAAAGACCCTTCACTTACTTCAAAAGTTGTTGCATGTTCCTCGTCATTGTCATAATTGATATGCATCGGTTGATCACTGTACTCAAGCTGCTAAAAGTGAACTTCCTCCTCCCACAAACTAGCTACTTTTTTGTCTGCAAGATTAGCTTTTGTTTGGAGAACATAATCATCATCATACTGATCAAACTGGGGCAAATCATAAGGATAAAAGATATCATCAAGCATGCATGTCATATCAACAGATCTCTCTTCTCCAAGATGATCTATAAAACAATCATTATCAGATCTATGACAACTGGGATAAGAAACAAAATGTTTTGGATCAACAACTTGTTCTTCTTCAATCAGCGAGCCATGGGCTTGAACATCATAATCATTCCTTGCAGTGATCTTTTGCATCATCCCCTCCATTGCACTTACCAAAATGTCAAGCTTTACCTCTAGAGATGTTGATTCCTCTGGATCCATGTTTTTTGTCTCTTCTTCTTTCAACCTTGCCCTTCGGATCAGTAGATGAGCCTCTACATTTACTGCACTATTCTACATCTCATCAAGTGTTGCAATATTCCTCTCTCAGCTGAAACTCCATTTCTGGATCAAAGGCACCCGGATAGTGCAAGAGCACAGATCTAGGAGGAGGCCATATATCAACTAGCATCGAATAATAAACTTCGTTAAATCTGGCCGAAAATTGTTGTATTGTCTCCCCTGGAAATCTTTTTAGTTGGTTATACTCTTCTACAATCAAGAAAAGGTTTTGTTCAATCACCCACCTGTCAAGGAAAGCTTTGATGAACTGCTATAAATCTGAGATGCTCGCATCAGGCAGGGTTTTGAACCAACTCTTCACTTTTCCTTGCAAAGAAAGAGAAAAACGCCTGATACTAACATCTTCGTCATCAACCTCAAAAAGGTCTAGAAAAGTCTCAACATTCTGCACATGCTGCTCAGCGTTGACATTCTTACATTCACCATCAAATCTTGGCAAATAGAGATAATAATTTGCAGGGAAAGCATGGAGTACAAAAGGTAAAATCAGAGGCTTGTATCGATCTGGAATTTTACAAGGTTTAGGGGTATGTACAGAGGGTTTAGAATCAATCTTGGTCTCTTGAGGCTCATAAATTTGAAGACGGTCATCACAAGATTTAGAAGAAGGGTCTTGATCAAGCTCAAAGGCATGCAAATCTTTGGTATTTACAATCTTCAAAGGGAAGGAATCAAATGCAATTCGATGATCTCTTCTCAAATACAATATACTTTGCAAAGCCTTCTTGACATTCTCAGGAGAAGAGAAGAAATAATTTACAACAAAGAACAAAATGTCTTGAATGAAATTCCAACTTGAATACCTGATCTCTCCATATTGTCCTTTCATGTTTCTACTGGTCAGGTTCATCCTCCAATGGAGTCTTTGTATCTGATCTCAAAAATTATTTGAAATCGCCAGGTGAATGATTTCAGCCTTTCCAGTGTCTGATCGTTGTCCACCATCAACAATCAGATCTAAACTTGATACATGTTACTAGGGTGATCGTTTAGATCAAATGTTCAGTTTATAAACTGGACCGGAGATTGACTGAAGCAGCGTTGATCTACTTTCGCTAATGCAAAGCAAGAGCGTTTCGAAGGCTACCTGGCTAACTTCAGGCTCCGCCTATAGTCTACAAAGTCAAACAACTTTCGTTCCCCAGTGGAGTCACCACTATGTTAGAGCCTAGATTTACCTCAAGCTAGAAAGGTAAGGTTCTAGGTCCACATCAAACCACGCTCAGCCTCATAGGTAGCCCTACAAGGATAGGAGAGGGCTCTCTCCATGTCACACTCGGGAAAGATAATCAATGGGGCTCAAGATGACTGAAATAAAAAGCTAATGTTAGGCTAGATATGAAGTACAAGGGTTTGATTTGAGTAATTAGGAGTTTTTGTGTTGGAATAAGGAAAGGCAAATCTGGGCTTGGGGATGAGGCACAGTTTTTGTAGAGGTCTGATTGGGTCAAGGAAGGCGATCGTCTTGATGCTTTTAAATGGAATGAATGGGTAGATCAGACTGGTAAGGAGCTAAGGAGAGCAATAATATTCCAAGGATTCTCCTTAAATAGATGAAAACATGGAAAATCAAACAAATGTAAAGGTAAAGCATGACAATCAATGGATTCTACCTTAATCACTTCATTTGTTCAATTGCAGAAGATGATAGTAAGGAAAATTATACACATAACAACATACAATTACTGAGAGAAGCACACCATCAAAACATAAAGCCACATGGATCCAAAACAGTGTTGTAAAACCATGGTCTTTCCTTAGCCAAAAATGCAGAGAAAATATGTACAATAGTATGCCAAAGCAATCCCAAGTGTCCAAACCTGAAAATGACTGAGAGATTACATGATATAGACTAACATAAACCATTCCCATGCCTCTAGGGGTCGAGCTCATCATTCTAGGAGTTGTTTCAACCAATTCTAAACCACGCACTGAGATCTAGGCAATCAAAACAACTTGCCTCTATATGTTAGGAAACTGATTCATTCATTAAATTTTCACTTGTTAGTGAATGAATCATCTAGAACAAGTAAATAAGTGCCAAAATTACATCATGTTTATCCAATTACATCAAGATAGATCACAAATTACATCAAGAAGCAAAACTAGTAAAACTGGCTGAATTTTTGAGCTGGAAAGTGAAAAATTGGGCAAAAATCCTCTATGCATCGCGCCAAATCCTCTATGTGTCGCGCTACTTTGGAGATGAATTGGAGGCACTTCCTGAAGTCCAAATTGAGCCCACGATAGCTTTTTAGAAAGCCCTACCTATCTACCTTCCAACGCAAGTGGAATTTGCAAATTTGGTGTCCATTTGCCCCTCCACAAGTCCATCCTCCCAAGACTGCTTCCTGCATGTCAAAGTAGGGGCAGTGAGGTCATTTTTTAAGTGTTTTTGACCTCTTGGGGACTCAAAACTTTCCCAAACTTCTTGGCCATGCACCAGCAGTCATCATTTTTCATGCCAAATCCATAAATGTAAACTCTTTGGAGCACCCTAGCAAAAGCGCGTGCCACGTGGCGCGGCGCATAGGGAGAAAAACTCTGTTTTTTAGTGCCAAAACTTGTCAAAATACCAAAAATGCCCCAAATTTCTTGAAATTTTGGCTGGAGCTTCTCCATCAAGTTTCATGCTAGGCTAAAGAGGCTTCGGCCAATATCTGAAGTCCTTCATCCACTTTTTGCCTCCTTAATGCTCTCTTCACCTTTGCTTTCAAACTCCTGATTCTCGTTTTGGACACCAAGTTCTGGGACAAGTAATGATATGTCTACCACCACTATGAATCCTCCAGGATGCATGTCCCTCCGTGGGTGAGTCACTTTGGGTTTCCACTTCATAATCGGATGAATGACTAGATGACATAACTACTGTTATACAAAATGCCTTAAATGACTGTTGATGTACGAAACTGTTGTTTTGTAATGTAATAGTTGGATGCTGCCACCAATGGGAAAAAGACAAATGCAACAAGGGAATGTTAGGAAGGGGAAAATAGTAAGGGATTAGGGGATACTAGGATAAATTTTATTAGGGAAAGGAGGAGGGCTTTTATGTATGGGGTTAGGAGATTTTTGCAAGGGCTAGGGTTTTGGGATTTGGGATTTGGAAATTGAATTTGGGAAAGAGCATTTATGAGAAGGGAATAATGAACTTAGGTGATAGGGAATTAAGGATTGGTGAAAACAAGGGAACAATGGGAATAAGAAAAAAAAATTATGGCAAAACAGTGAGTTATGAAACCCTCACAGCAAGTTTGCTTGTGTTTATAAAAGGAGGGTTTGATATATGTGTTCACCCATCGCACCCATTGTCATCCATAAACCGCCATTACTAATTCACAACATTGGATGAAATATAAAAATAACAACCCTACCTGGCAATTCCACACAGATAAATGGAAATTTGGAGCAATTTGGAGCAAAATCGGGCTTTTATGTGTATGCATCGCAGCATACCCAGTGCACTGCACCGTTTCAATGCGTCGCGCCTTTGTAAATTTACATTGGTCAAATTCTCCTAGTGTGTCGCGCTCCTCCAGTGCATTGCGCTCCTCCAACTTCACCCAAAACCTGTGCTAGCTCACCCAATTACTTTGAATTGTTTCCTCTTTGCTCTTGGCATGAAAATAACATTGATCTTCATGGACAAAATCTTTATAAAGACATTGATTTGATTTTGTTTCCTCAAAACCCATTTTTGTATTTTCTTGAAATTGGCACTTTTTCACAATTAATACAACTATGCTTTTTGTTTCCCCCTTAATGTTTGGCTTGAATGATGAATCTTTTGGCTATTTTTTGCAGGGATAATGGCATGTTTTGACCAAGGAGGACCATGGATGCGCCTGGAAAATTGAATACTGAAGAACTTTGAAAATGTTACAAAAAAAAAAAAAAATGTTGACTTGTCTTCAAAACAGAGTTTTGAAGAACCGTAGTCCATCAATGTGACAATGAAATATGCAAAGCAAAACATATATGGAACCTACCTCTGGCCTACTGACATCATGGACATTTTGATGACTCAATTTGTGAACCCTAGAGCTATGATTAACATGACTCTTTGCTTATTAAAAGATGACACATTGACTATCATGGACTCTAATAAACATTGAAGAAAAGACCTAAGCCAGCAAGTACAAAACATGAGGGGAATGAAAAATAAGGCCCTTTCGTCAGGTTATGGCATGCTCCTAAATGGAATGCAGGTGAATCAGCAGAATGGGACACCTAAAATGAAATGAAAGAAAGAGTTTTGATCTCTGTCGAAGGGTTGAACAGACCAAATCTAACATTGGCTCCAATGGGGATGGTACCTCCTAGGACGTGCCAAGAACGGCAGATCTTTGGGAGAGCAGACAGTGCCTTCATCCATTGGGTAATGGAGTTAAAAATTCAAGCTGAAATGCATGACAGAAAACTGATGACTTGACGACAAAAATTGACTCTCACTCAACTAAAAACTGACTCAATACATAACACAACTGACAAACTAGAAATGATGCTCAAAGTGGAGCTTATTCAATACAACCTACTCTAACAGTTTCATTCATCCCCTGATCAAGTGAAATGAAACAACCAATGCAACCAAGTAAGTATTCTGGTTGTTGTTTTTATTCTCCGCAAGTGCTTGCTTATGAACAACAAGAGAGAACTATTGAAAGGCAACTCCCATGAAAACTTGTGAACAGATCCGTTGAATGATATGGATTCTCTATCCGCCTCCAAAAACACTGCATAAGGATCTCGAATTTAATGCACACTGGGACTTAGCTCATCCAATGGATTACTTCTATTTTCCTCATACCATAAATTCAAACTTTGATCTGAACTCTGTGACGAGACTCCTACTAAAAATGACAAAGAAACCAGTTGTCGGATCAAGTTTGTATCAATACTTTTGTCAAGTTTACTGCTGATAAACTTGCGAAGCATGAGTTGACTGGATTACTAAAAGAATACTGAGAAAGGAGCTTCATAAAGATAGCTTTTGATTTCCATTAACACATTACTGCTCTGGTCCAAGTAATCTTCATAGTTGGATATTAAGATTTTCCTCACATCTGTGTTGTCTTTCTTTGGAAATAGCAGCACGCTGTCAAAAGGATCCTGAATTTTGTGAATAACCAAACTCTGTTGTTGATTATCAATCTCCTCATATGACTGCAAACATTGGTATGGGCTATGCAATGAACAATTTGTTAAACAAGACAATCAAGGCGACTTTTGAATAAGATTATTCTCAACATTCTTTTCTGGCACATGGTTAGCCAATGGGGAAGAACTTTTACAGCAAACATCATCCAACACACAAGCTATAGGATCATCAAAGATTTGAGAAGACTATTGCAATGTATCCATTGAAACTGTATGGAAAAACTATATGGCATCCTACCAGTTGTTCATCTTTTCCTTTAGAGATATTACGAAGATTCTGCTTTATAAACTGAAATACTTCAAAACAAAAGGTTATAGAATCCTCTTGCATCATTAAATCATGTATTTCGGCTTCCATGACTTCATCTGTAATCTGATATTCAATTGTGTTTGATGGCTACAAATCTAATGCTATAGGCTGCTCATTTAAAGATTTACTATGCAATTTACCTTTCAAAAACTGAAATGACTCAAAACAGAATGGTACGGAGTCATCTTGTATCACTTGATCATATGTGTCGGCATCCATGTCTTCATCTGCAACTTCACAAGAAATGGCTTTCGGGGACTGCAAAGCTGAATATGAGAAGTCCAGAACAAGGTTTTCATTGCTCTCAAGATGGTCTAGATAAAGACTTATTGACAGTTGATTTCTGATTGCATGAATGTTGTCTCTAATGAACTGAAACAAAGCAAAACAAAAAGGAAAAGACCCTTCACTTACTTCAAAAGTTGTTGCATGTTCCTCGTCACTATCATAGATGATATGCATCGGTTGATCACTGTACTCAAGCTGTTGAAAGTGAACTTCCTCCTCCCACAAACTAGCTGCTTGTTTGTCTGCAATATTAGCTTCTGTTTGGAGAACATAATCGTCATCATACTAATCAAACTGGGGAAAATCCTCAGGATAAAAGATATCATCAAGCATGCATGTCATATCAACAAATCTCTCTTCTCTAAGATGATCTATAAAACAATCATTATCAGATCTATGACAACTGGGATAAGAAACAAAATGTTTTGGATCAGCAACTTGTTCTTCTTCAATCAGTGAGCCATGGGCTTGAACATCATAATCATTCCTTGCGGTGATATTTTGCATCATCCCCTCCACTGCACTTACCAAAATGTCAAGCTTTACCTCCAGAGATGTTGATTCCTCCGGATCTATGTTTTTCATCTCTTCTTCTTTCAACCTTGCCCTTCGGATCAGCAGATGAGCCTCTACATTTACTGCATTATTCTGCATCTCGTGAAGTGTTGCAATATTCCTTTTTTCTCAGCTAAAACTCCATTTCCGGATCAAAGGCACCCAGATAGTGCAAGAGCGCAGATCTAGGAGGAGACCTTATATCAACTAGCATCGAATAATAAACTTGGTTAAATCTGGCCGAAAACTGTTGTGATGTCTCCCCTCGCAATCTTTTCAGCTGGTTATACTCTTCTACAATCAAGAAAAGGTTTTCTCCAATCACCCACCTGTCAAGGAAAGCTTTGATGAACTGCTGTAAATCTGAGATGCTCGTATCCTGCAGGGTTTTGAACCAACTCTTCACTTTACCTTGCAAAGAAAGAGCAAAAAGCCTAATACTAACATCTTCGTCATCAACCTCAAAAAGGTCTAGAAAAGTCTCAACATTCTGCACATGCTGCTCAGCATTGACATTCTTACATTCACCGTCAAATCTTGGCAAATAGAGATAATAATTTGCAGGGAAAGCATCGAGTACAGAAGGTAAAATCAGAGGCTTGTATCAATCTGGAATTTTACAAGGTATAGGGCTATGTACAGAAGGTTTAGAATCAATCTTGGTCTCTTGAGGCTCATCAATTTGAAGACAGTCATCACAAGATTTAGAAGAAGGGTCTTGATCAAGCTCAAAGGCATGTAAATCTTTGTTATTTACAATCTTCAAAGGGAAGGAATCAAATGCAAGCCAAGGATCTATTCTCAAATAAAATATACTTTGAAAAGCCTTCTTGACATTCTTGGGAAAAGAGAAGAAATAATTTACAACAAAGAACAAAATGTCTTGAATGAAATTCCAACTTGAATACATGATCTCTCCATATTGTCCTTTCATGTTTCTGCTGGTCAGGTTCATCCTCCAATGGAGTTTTTGGATATGATCTCAAAAATGATTTGGAATTGCCAGGTGAATGATTTTAGCCTTTGCAGTGTCTGATCGTTGTCCACCATCAACAATCAGATCTGAACTTGATACATGTTACTGGGGTGATCGTTTAGATCAAATGTTCAGTTTATAAACTAGACCGGAGATTGACTGAAGTAGCGTTGATCTACTTTCGCTAATGCAAAGAAAGAGCATTTCGAAGGCTACCTAGCTAACTTCAAGCTCCGTCTGTAGCCTACAAAGCCAAACAATGAAAATAAACTTTCATTCCCCAGTGGAGTCACCACTATGTTAGAGCCTATATTTACCTCAGGCTGGAAAGGTAAGGTTCTAGGTCCACATCAAACCACGCTCAACCTCGTAGCTAGCCTTACGAGGACAGGAGAAGGCTCTCTCTAGGTCACACTCGGAAACGATAATCAATGGGGCTCGATATGACTGAAATAAAAAGCTAATGTTAGGCTAGATATGAAGTACAAGGGTTTGATTTGAGTTTTTAGGAGTTTTTGTGTTGGAATAGGGAAAGGCAAATCTGGGCTTGGGGATGAGGCATAGTTTTTGCAGAGGTCTGATTTGGGCAAGGAAGGCAATCATCTTGATGCTTTTAAATGGAATGAATGGGTAGATCAGACTGGTGAGGAGCTAAGGAGAGCAAGAATATTTCAAGGATTCTCCTTAAACAGATGAAAACATGGAAAATCAAACAAATTTAAAGGCAAAGCATGACAATCAATGGATTCTACCTTAATCACTTCATTTGTTCAATTGGAGAAGATGATAGTAAGGAAAATGATACACATAGCAACTTAAAATTACTGAGAGAAGCACACCATCAAAACATAAAGCCACATGGATCCCAAACAGTGCTGCAAAACCATGCTCTTTCCTTAGCCAAAAATGCAGAGAAAATATGTACAATAGTATGCCAAAGCAATCCCAAGTGTCCAACCCTGAAAATGACTGAAAGATTACATGATATAGACTAGCATAACCCATTCCCATGCCTCTAGGGATCGATATCATCATTCTAGGAGTTGTTTCAACAAATTCTAAACCAAGCACTGAAATCTAGGTAATCAAAACAACTTGCCTCTATATGTTAGGAAACTGATTCATTCATTAAATTTTCACTTGTTAGTGAATGAATCATCTATAACAAGTAAATAAGTGCCAAAATTACATCATGTTTATCCAATTACATCAAGATAGATCACAAATTACATCAAGAAGCAAAACTAGTCAAACTGGCCGAATTTCTGAGCTGGAAAGTGAAGAATTGGGCAAAAATCCTCTATGCACTGCGCCAAATCCTCTATGTGTTGCGCCAATTTGGATCTGAATTTGAGGCACTTCCTTAAGTCAAAATTGATCCCACGATAGCTTGCTGGAAAGCCTGGCCTATGTACTTTCCAACCCAAGTGGAATTTTTCAATTTGGTAACCATTTGCCCCTCCAAAAGTCCATTCGCCCCAGACTGCTTCCTGTGTGTCAAAATAAGGGAAGTGAGGTCATTTTTTGAGTGTTTTTGACCTCTTCGAGACTCAAACCTTGCCCAAAATTCTTGGACATGCACCAGAAATCATGATTTTTCATGCCAAATCCAGAAATGTAAACGTTTTGTGATTTTGAGCTCCCTAGCAAAAGCGCGCGCCACGTGGCACGCCGCATAGGGAGAAAAACTTTGTTTTTTAGTGCCAAAATTTGTCAAAATACCACAAATGCCCCAAATTTCTTGAAATTTGGCCTGGATCTTCTCCATCAAGTGTCATGCTAAGCTAAAGAGACTGTTAGCGCTTGGAATTCACCTAGGCTGAGATAGACAAACTCTCAAGGCTACATCAAACCATTTCACCTCGTAGCTAGCCCTACGAGGTATGAGAAGGCTCTCTCGGGTCAAAACTCGATGGATTTTGTCAATAGGATGAGTTGACCAATTAGGAACAAGGATTTTAGGCTAGTAAACTGATATGGGGGATTGGTTTAGAGTTTTTGGATTTTTTGGTGGCAATTGGAGGGAGTGCAATTCAGGGTGCGGGGATTGAGCTCAGTTTTTGCAGGTGATTCCTTGGGGCAAGGTAGGAATCTATGCTGATGCCTTTAGTTGAAAGAGATGATCAAGGAGGAAAGGATAAAAGCTAAAGAGGGCAAACAATGAATTTGAATCCTCTCTAGACGGTGGAAAACATAAAATTTAAACAAAATTGAAAGCTGAGCATGGCATGCATGAATTCAAACTTTATCACTTCTTTTGTTTAAATAGCAGCAAGAGATTAAGGAATGGAACACATAAACACACTTACAATAACAGTAAGAAACACACCATCAACATAATAATCCACAAGAATCCACAATGAAGTCTGCAAAACCCTGGCCTTCCTCTTCCTCAAATTGCAGAAAATACAAGTCAACAATACAATAGCACTTCTCCCTCTTGAGTCCAACCATGAGAATGAGTAAGAGAAGGCATAATATAGGAGATCCAACTCCTTTCCCCACCTCTAGGGGTCGATCTCAGCTTCCTAGGAGCTGTTACAACAAATTCTAAATCAATCACTAGATAATAGGCCAGCTCAACAACTTGCCTCTAAAACCTAGGAAGCCTATCCATGCATTAAATATTCACTATTTACATCAAAGAAGCTTCTAGAAGAGGTAAAGAAGAGTAAAAGTATCTAATTCCATGAAATTTACACAAAAATCCATCAATTACATGTCCAAATGGTCAATCCAAGTGAAAACTGTGCTCAACTGGCCGAACTGGTCAAAAACAGGCAAATTTTGCTCTACTGGTCGCACCTCTGGCTCTACCGGTCGCACCTTTTGGCAGCTCTGTTTGAGGGCCTTCCCGGAGTCCAAATCAGATGCAGGATAGCTCATTGGAAAGGTCTGGAAGTCTACTTTCCAACCCAACCGGAATTTCTAAATTTGGAGTTGATTTGACCCCTAAAAAATCAAATCTCCCAAGACTGCTTTCTGTAACTCAAAAAGGGGGCAAAAAGTCAAAATTTGGCTGTATTTTGAGCTTTTTGGTGCCCAAATCTCCACAAAAATTTGAAATCCTTCCATAGGCAAGTGTATTTTTGCATGACAAATCCAACCATATAAAGTTTTCCCCATTCTGAGCTGTATCGACTACCGGTCTCGTATGGGGTGAGACCGATAGAATGGCCAAAACCTGTTAAATTCCCAAAAATGCCAAAAATGCTTCAAAATTCTCAAAATTTCTTGGGTTTGCTGCCAGAAGGAAGATTATGAGTACCGTGATGAGTAAGAGAAGCTTCGGCCAAGATACTGAGCGGGTTGGTCTTCTTCTTCCTCTTGCGGGCCTCAGATAACCTCCTTTGGAAAATTTTCATCTTCGCCTTGCAAACATGCATTCTTGCCCAATAATGATTTTTCATGTTCCTTAGCAACTTATTGTTCCGATTGGCCTTAGCCAACAGCCCCTCTAAGTGTGTGTTCACTCGGATAAGCATGGATTCCCTCTCTTTGGGAAGCAAGTCACCGGGCCTCCTACGGTTGATGACTCGATCACTTCGAATCCTCCATAGCTCATCCAACTCTTTCTCATCCTCAAGCTGTTTGTTTCGCTACTCCAAATATGTGATTACCCATTTTTCCCTCAATAATTGTGTCTGCAGCGAATGAATCTCATTGCTTTGCTCTTGGATGATATCCTTGAGCTCTGTGCTAGGAGAATCAGTGTCGAGATCAATAACCGGAGCACCAAACACTCTCT
>APFE030873732.1:195439-243444 GCA_000404065.3 Pinus taeda
AAGTTGTAGCTAGAAACTAGGGTTTGTGGAAAAATGAGGAATTTGGTGGATCTAAGGGATGGGAAGTGTTTGATAAGGTACATGAAGGATAGGGGAAGGTGTATGAACATCAGCATATGAGTTTTGCTGATGATTTGGCCGCCCAAGAGAAATTGCCTTCAAAACCCTAGGAGAGGGAAATGAGCTTGCCTAGGCACAACTGAAGCATGGATAAGCTGTAAAATGACCCTATGGAACTTGACATGATAATTACAACCCTATGAATGATGATAGGCTCAGCTAAATGATGACATAGACCACCATTTGGACAAACCCTAGACCTAATGCCTAGTGACCAAATTTTGCTTGAAAACTCTTTGAAATGACAAAATTTGACCTTGACACTTCAAAATAACTTTGTAAGAGCATGTTTGATCACTGGAGGAAGGCTGGAAATACTGACACTAACAGAGACTTCGGCCAATATCTAAAGTCCTTCATCCACTTTTTGCCTCCTTAATGCTCTCTTCACCTTTGCTTTCAAACTCATCATTCTCGTTTTGCACACCAAGTTCCGGGACAAGTAATGATATGTCTGCCACCACTATGAAGTCTCCTGGATGCATGTCCCTTCATGGGTGAGTCACTTTGGGTTTCCACTTCATAGTCGGATGAATGACCGGATGACATAACTGTTGTTATACAAACTGCCTTGAATGATTGTTGATGTATGAAACTGCTGTTTTGTAATGTAATAGTTGGATGCTGCCACCAATGGGAAAAAGACAAATGCAACAAGGGAATGTTAGGAAGGGGAAAATAGTAAGGGATTAGGGGATACTAGGATAAATTTTATTAGGGAAGGGAGGAGGGGTTTTATGTATGGGGTTAGGAGATTTTTGCAAGGGCTAGGGTTTTGGGATTTGGGATTTGGAAATTGAATTTGGGAAAGAGAATTTAGGAGAAGGGAATAATGAACTTAGGTGATAGGGAATTAAGGATTGGTGAAAACAAGGGAACAATGGGAAGAAGAAATAATTTTGATGGCAAAACAATGAGTTACGAAACCCTGATAGCAAGTTTGCTTGTGTTTATAAAAGGAGGGTTTGATATATGTGTTCACCCATCGCACCCATTGTCATCCATAAACCGCCATTAATAATTCACAACATTGGATGAAATATCAAAATAACAACCCTGCCTGGCAATTCCACACAGATAAATGGAAATTTGGAGCAAAATCGGGCTTTTATGTGTATGCATCGTGCAGCATACCCAGTGTTTCATGTCGTTTTAGTGCACTGCACCTGTGTAAATTTACACTGGGAATTTCTCCGAGTGCGCCTGCCACTTGTTGTATGCACCGCGCTTGTCAAGACACCTCCAACTTCACCCAAAACCTGTGCTAGCTCACCTAATTACTTTGAATTGTTTCCTCTTTGCTCTTGGCATGAAAATAACATTGATCTTCATGGAAAAAAACTTTATAAAGACATTGATTTGATTTTTGTTTCCTCAAAACCCATTTTTGTAATGTTTTGAAATTGGCACTTTTTCACAATAAATACAACTCTGCTTTTTGTTTCCCCCTTAATTTTTGGCTTGAATGATGAATCTTTCAGCTATTCTTTGTTGGGATAATGGCATGTTTTGACCAAGGTGGACCATTGCTGCGCCTGGAAAACTGAATACTGAAGAACTTTGAAAATGTTACAAAACAAAAAACAAAATGTTGACTTTTCTTCAAAACTGAGTTTTGAAGAACCGTAATCCATCAATGTGACAATGAAATATATGAAGCAAAACATGTATGGAACCTCCTCTGGCCTGCTGACATCATGGACATTTTGATGATTCAATTTGTGAAACCCTAGACCTATGATTAACATGACTCTTTGCTTATTAAAATATGACACATTGACTGTCATGGACTCTAATAAACATTGAAGAAAAGACCTAAGCCAACAAGTACAAAACATGAGGGGAATGAAAAATAAGGCCCTTTCGTCAGGTTATGGCATGCTCCTAAATGGAATGCAGGTGAATGAGCATAATGGGACACCTAAAGTGAAATGCAAGAAAGAGTTTTGATCTCTGACAAAGGGTTGAACAGACCGAATCTAACATTGGCTCTAATGGGAATGGTAGCTCCTAGGAGGTACCAAGAACGACAGATCTTTGGGAGAGCAGACAGTTCCTTCATCCATTGGGCAATGGAGTCAAAAACTCAAGCTGAAATGGATGACTAAAAACTGATGACTTGACGACACAAATTGACTCTCACTCAACTAAAAACTGACTCAATACGTAACACAACCGACAAACTAGAAATGATTCTCAAACTGGAGCTTATTCAATACAACATACTCTAACAGTTTCATTGATCAACTGATCAAGTGAAATGAAACAACCAATGCAACCAAGTAAGTATTCTGGCGATTGTTTGTATTCTCTGCAAGTGCTTTCTTATGAACAACAAGAGAGAACTACTGAAAGGAAACTCCCATGAAAACTTGTGAACAGATCCGTTGAATGATATGGATTCTCTATCCGCCTCCAAAAACACTGCATAAGGATCTCGAAGTTCATGCACACTGGGACTTAGCTCATCCAATGGATTACTTCTCTTTTCCTCATACCATAAATGCAAACTTTGATCTAAACTTTGTTACGAGACACCTACTGAAAATGACAAAGAAACCGGCTGCCAGATCAAGTTTGTATCAATACTTTTGTCAAGTTGAATGCTGATAAACTTGTGAAGCATGAGTTGAGTGGATGACTAAAAGAATATTGAGAAAGGATCTTCATATAGATAGATTTTGATTTCCATTAACACATTACTGCTCTGGTCCAAGTAATATTCATAGCTGGATATTAAGATTTTCCTCACATTTGTGCTGTCTTTCTTTGGTGATAGCAGTAGGCTACCAAAAGGACCCTAAATTTTGTGAATAGCCAAAATTTGTTGCTGATTATCAATCTCCTCATATGACTGCAAACATTGGTATGGGCTATGCAATGAACAATCTGTTAAACAAGACAATGAAGGCGACTTTTGAATAAGATTATTATCAACATTCTTTTTTGGCACATGCTTAGCCAATGGGGAAGAACTTTTACAGCAAACATCATCCAACAAACAAGCTATAGGATCATCAAAGATTTGAGAAGACTGCTGCGATGTATCCATTGAAACTTTATGGCATCCTACGAGTTGTTCTTCCTTTCCTTTAGAGATATTACGAAGATTCTGCTTTATAAACTGAAATACTTCAAAAAAATAAGGGTACAGAATCCTCTTGCATCATTAAATCATGTATTTCGGTTTCCACGACTTCATCTGATCTGACATTCAATTGCATTTGATCGCTGCAAATCTGATGTTACAGGCTGCTCATTTAAAGATTTACTATGCAATTTACCTTTCAAAAATTGAAATGATTCAAAACAAAATGGTACGGAGTCATATTGTATCACTTGATCATATGTGCCAGCGTCGATGTCTTCATCTACAACTTCACATGCAATGGCTTTCAGGGACTGCAAAGATGAATATGAGAAGTCTGGAACAAGGTTTTCATTGCTCTGAAGATGGTCCAGATCAAGACTTATTGACAATTGAATTCTAATTGCATGAATGTTGTCTCCAATGAACTGAAACGAAGCAAAACAAAAAGGCAAAGACCCTTCACTTACTTCAAAAGTTGCTACATGTTCCTCGTCACTGTCATAGCTGATATGCATCGGTTGATCACTGTACTCAAGCTGCTAAAAGTCAACTTCCTCCTCCCACAAACTAGCTGCTTGTTTGTCTGCAATATTAGCTTCTGTTTGGAGAACATAATCGTCATCATACTGATCAAACTAGGGCAAATCATCAGTATAAAAGATATCATCAAGCATGCATTTCATATCAACAGATCTCTCTTCTCTAAGATGATCTATAAAACAATCATTATCAGATCTATGAAAACTGGGATAAGAAACAAAATGTTTTGGATCAACAACTTGTTCTTCTTCAATCAGCGAGCCATGGGCTTGAACATCATAATCATTCCTTGCGGTGATATTTTGCATCATCCCCTCCACTGCACATACCAAAATGTCAAGCTTTACCTCCAGAGATGTTGATTCCTCCGGATCTATGTTTTTCATCTCTTCTTCTTTCAACCTTGCCCTTTGGATCAACAGATGAGCCTCCACATTTACAGAACTGTTCTGCATCTCGTGAAGTGTTGCAATATTCCTTTCTCTCAGCTGAAACTCCATTTCCAGATCAAAGGAACCCGAATAGTGCAAGAGCGCAGATCTAGGAAGAGGCCTTATATCAACTAGCATCGAATAATAAACTTGGTTAAATCTGGCCGAAAACTGTTGTATTGTCTCCCCTGTCAATATTTTTAGTTGGTTATACTCTTCTACAATCAAGAAAAGGTTCTGTCCAATCACCCACCTATCAAGGAAAGCTTTGATGAACTGCTGTAAATCTGAGATGCTCGCATCAGGCAGGGTTTTGAACCAACTCTTTACGTTGCCTTGCAAAGAAAGAGCAAAAAGCCTAATAATAACATCTTCATCATCAACCTCAAAAAGGTCTAGAAAAGTCTCAACATTCTACACATGCTACTCAGCGTTGACATTCTTACATTCACCGTCCAATCTTGGCAAATAGAGATAATAATTTGCAGGGAAAGCATGGAGTACGGAAGGTAAAATCAGAGGCTTGTATCGATCTGGAATTTTACAAGGTATAGGGGTATGTACAGAAGGTTTAGAATCAATCTTGGTCTCTTGAGGCTCATCAGTTTGAAGACAGTCATCACAATATTTAGAAGAAGGGTCTTGATCAAGCTCAAAGGAATGCAAATCTTTCGTATTTACAATCTTCAAAGGGAAGGAATCAAATGCAAGCCGAGGATCTCTTCTCAAATACAATATACTTTGCAAAGCCTTCTTGACATTCTTGGGAAAAGAGAAGAAATAATTTACAACAACGAACAAAATGTCTTGAATGAAATTCCAACTTGAATACCTAATCTCTCCATATTGAGCTTTCATGTTTCTGCTGGTCAGGTTCATCATCCAATGGAGTCTTTGGATCTGATCTCAAAAATGATTTGCAATTGCCAGGTGAATGATTTCAGCCTTTCCAGTATCTGATCATTGTCCACCATCAACAATCAGATCTAAACTTGATACATGTTACTGGGGTGATCGTTTAGATCAAATGTTCAGTTTATAAACTAGACCGGAGATTTACTGAAGCAGCATTGATCTACTTTCACTAATGCAAAGCAAGAGCATTTCAAAGGCTACCTAGCTAACTTCAGGCTTCGTCTATAGTCTACAAAGCCAAACAATGAAAATAAACTTTCGTTCCCCAGTGGAATCGCCACTATGTGAGAGCCTAGATTTACCTCAGGCTCGAAAGGTAAGGTTCTAGGTCCACATCAAACCATGCTCAGCCTCGTAGCTAGCCCTACGAGGATAGGAGAGGGCTCTCTCTGGGTTACACTCGGAAACGATAATCAATGGGGCTCGATATGACTGAAATAAAAAGCTAATGTTAGTCTAGATATGAAGTACAAGGGTTTGATTTGAGTTTTTAGGAGTTTTTGTGTTGGAATAGGGAAAGGCAAATTTGGGCTTGGGGATGAGGCACAATTTTTGCAGAGGTCTAATTGGGGCAAGGAAGGCAATCGTCTTGATGGTTTTAAAGGGAATGAATGGGTATATCAGACTGGTGAGGAGCTAAGGAGAGCAAGAAGATTTCAAGGATTCTCCTTAAACAGATGAAAACATGGAAAATCAAACAAATTTAAAGGCAGAGCATGACAATCAATGGATTCTACCTTAATCACTTCATTTGTTCAATTGCAGAAGATGATAGTAACGAAAATGATACACATAAAAACTTACAATTACTAAGAGAAGCGCACCATCAAAACATAAAGCCACATGGATCCCAAACAGTGCTGCAAAACCCTGGTCTTTCCTTAGCAAAAAATGCAGAGAAAATATGTACAATTGTATGCCAAAGCAATCCCAAGTGTCCAACCCTGAAAATCACTGAGATATTACATGATATAGACTAGCATAACCTATTCCCATGCCTCTAGGGGTCGAGCTCATCATTCTAGGAGCTGTTTCAACCAATTCTAAACCAAGCACTGAAATCTAGACAATCAAAACAACTTGCCTCTATATGTTAGGAAACTGATTCATTCATTAAATTTTCACTTGTTAGTGAATGAATAATCTAGAACAAGTAAATAAGTGCCAAAATTACATCATGTTTATCCAATTACATCAATATAGATCAAAAATTACATCAAGAAGCAAAACTAGTCAAACTGGCCGAATTTCTGAGCTGGAAAGTGAAAAATTGGGCAAAAATCCTCTATGCATCGCGCCACTTTGGAGCTAAATTTAAGGCACTTACTGAAGTCCAAATTGAGCCCAAGATAGCTTTTTGGAAAGCCCTGCCTATCTACTTTGCAACCCAAGTATAATTTTTCAATTTGATGTCCATTGGCTCCTCCAAACATCCATTCCTCCAAGACTGCTTCCTGCGTGGCAAAATAGGGGCAGTGAGGTCATGTTTTGAGTGTTTTTGACCTCTTGGGGACTCAAAAATTTCCCAAAATTCTTGGCCATGCACCAGAAGTCATGATTTTTCATGCCAAATCCATAAATGTAAATGTTTTGTGATTTGGAGCTCCCTATCAAAAGGGCGCACCACGTGGCGCGGCGCATAGTGAGAAAAACTCTGTTTTTTAGTGCCAAAATTTGTCAAAATACCAAAAATGCCCCAAATTTCTTGAAATTTGGGTTGGAGCTTCTCCATCAAGTTTCATGCTAGGCTAAAGAAGCTTCAACCAATATCTAAAGTCCTTCATCCACTTTTTTCATCCTTAATGCTCTCTTCACCTTTGCTTTCAAACTCCTCATTCTTGTTTTGCACACCAAGTTCCGGGACAAGTAATGATATGTCTGCCACCACTATGAAGCCTCCTGGGTGCATGTCCCTCCGTGGGTGAGTCACTTTGGGTTTCCACTTCAAAATCAGATGAATGACCGGAAGACATAACTGTTGTTATACAAACTGCCTTGAATGACTGCTGATGTATGAAACTGTTGTTTTGTAATGTAGTAGTTGGATGCTGCCACCAATGGGAAAAAGACAAATGCAACAAGGGAATGTGAGGAAGGGGAAAGCAGTAAGGGATTAGGGGATACTATGATAAATTTTATTAGGGAAAGGAGGAGGGGTTTTATGTATGGGGTTAGGAGATTTTTGCAAGGGTAAGGGTTTTGGGATTTGGGATTTGGAAATTGAATTTGGGAAAAAGCATTTAGGAGAAGGGAATAATGAACTTAGGTGATAGGGAATTAAGGATTGGTGAAAACAAGGGAACAATGGGAAGAAGAAATAATTTTGATGGCAAAACAGTGAGTTATGAAACCCTGACAGTAAGTTTGCTTGTGTTTATAAAAGGAGAGTTTGATATATGTGTTCACCCATCGCACCCATTGTCATCCATAAACTGCGATTACTAATTCACAACATTCGATGAAATATCAAAATAACAACCCTACCTGGCAATTCCACACAGATAAATGGCAATTTGGAGCAATTTGGAGCAAAATCAGGCTTTTATGTGTATGCGACGCGCAGCATACCCAGTGCGTCGCTCCGTTTCAGTGCGTCGCACCTGTGTAAATTTACACTGTGCAATTTCTCCCAGTGCATCGTGCCACCTATTGTATGTGTCGTGCTTGTCAAGACACCTCCAACTTCATCCAAAACCTGCACTAGCTCACCCAATTACTTTGAACTATTTCCTCTTTGCTCTTTGCATGAAAATAACATTGATCTTCATGGACAAAATCTTTATATAGACATTGATTTGATTTTTGTTTCCTCAAAACCCATTTTTGTAATGTTTTGAAATTGTCACTTTTTCACAATTAATACAACTATACTTTTTGTTCCCCCCTTAATTTTTGGCTTGAATTATGAATCGTTCGGCTATTTTTTGCAGGGATAATGGCATGTTTTGACCAAGGAAGACCAGGGTTGTGCCTGGAAAACTGAATACTGAAGAACTTTGAAAGTGTTACAAAAAAAAAAACAAAATGTTGACTTTTCTTCAAAACAGAGTTTTGAAGAACCATAATCCATCAATGTGACAATGAAATATGCGAAGCAAAACATGTATGGAACCTCCCTCTGGCCTGCTGACATCATGGACATTTTGATGACTCAATTTGTGAAACCCTAGACCTATGATTAACATGACTCTTTGCTTATTAAAAGATGACACATTGATTGTCCTGGACTCTAATAAACATTGAAGAAAAGACCTAAGCCAGCAGGTAAAAAACATGAGGGGAATGAAAAATAAGGCCCTTTCGTCAGGTTATGGCATGCTTCTAAATGGAATGCAGGTGAATGAGCAAAATGGGACACCTAAAATGAAATGAAAGAAAGAGTTTTGATCTCTGACGAAGGGCTGAACAAACCGACTCTAACACCTCTAAAAGTGTTTCTTGTCACCTTGAACCTTGTACTTGATATATCCACAGGTGACATATTTAAAGGGAAGCCTCCCTAGTGATGAAAGTCCATAAAAGACCAGGAGGTAATGTATTTGGTGATAGTGGGACACACCTTATTATTGTCCCTTTCTAATAGCTTTAGTTAAAAATTCATGTAAAAATATATAAGACCATGGTCATGGGACACATATTCCAAGCTGAAAGATGGGAAAAGCATCATAGTCGGTGTTCATTCGTTTATTATGGATAAAGGAAATCAGCAAAGGCAATGACAAAGTCTTCAGAAAGGCATGAGGCATTTATTGGAATTTTATTTATGAAAATAAAGTAAATTAGGAGAAAAGGAAGGTGAAAGGTCACATGTTGCATGTGAGGAGGAAATTGAAGGAAAAGAATGGAAAATGAAGAAAATAGAGGCCCCATTGATAAAAAGGCTTATGAGGATCAGTTGGCAAGCTTTTTTGGTTGATCTCTCTTCTATTATCTCTCTCTCGTACTCTTGGATACTCAAAGTTTTGTTGGAACACTCTTGGGGAGTGTGGCATACTTGGTGTTTTGGAGCAAGAAGGAAAAGGAAGCGTTAGAAAGTGAAAGAGGTCATCGGGATCAGCAGCTACAACGGGTTTTTCTTGCAGGTACCGAGTTGCACGTATTCTTTCCCCACTATTTTTGGTATGCATGGCATATGCATGTGTTTTATTGGTCATGATCTATCACTGGAATGGAGGATTGCATAGATTGATAGTGGATTTTCCTAGCCTTGCAATTTCCTGGATAGGCATGGTGTTGTGGTTTCATTTCTTTGTTTTTCTGGTTGGTTCTCATGTTTCCTTTAGCTTGGGTTGAGTTATTAGTTCATGGAGCCTTGGTTGGAAAAATGTTATGGAAGCCCTGTTGTTTCTGGGAAAACTAGTGTCTTTTCGATCGACTAGCCCTCTAGGATTAGCAGCTACCCTAGAAACAAACAATTTAAAGAAATTTGTGATTTCCTCTATGTATGGTAGATAAGAGAGAGGCAAAGGAACCAACCTGGATCTTCCACTTAACTCTTTGCTTGATCTCTCTCCCCCTTGACATAGCTTGCACCTTCTCTCCTACTTATCCTGCTTAGAGAATACCTGTAGAAACAAAGTAACAAAACACCATCAAAGCATCTTGATCTATTATATCATAAGCATTGCAGAATCAAAAATACAATGAACGTACAATGGCATTCACAAATAACAACATTCACAAATACACAATTGTATGGAGGAAAACTCAAAGAACTTTATTAAATAAAAGGGGGAATTACAACCCAGTTGTCTGATCCTAGAGGGCTAGTCGATCGAAAAGACACTAGTTTTCCCAGAAACAAAATGGCGACTCCGCTGGGGATCGAATAGATGTTTGTTTGTTGTTTTTGTTTGTTTTATAAACTATAGACAGAGCCTGAAGTTAGCCAGATAGCCTTCAAACTGCTATTGCTCTGCGGTTGCATAGTAGATGAATGTTGCTTCAATCAATCTCTGGTTTAGTTTATGAATTGAAAATTTGACTTACAAGCATTCTAGATGCCCTTTTGGTAGCTCAGTAACCTCTCAAGATCATTCTTCTATACTTTTCTCTTTATCGTCCATCATAGCTCAACTTAACACACTGAAATCAGTTGCAAATTTGAGCCAAAACCCATCTCAGTTGCGCTCCCTGGCCCATTGCACTGTCAACCAGTATGCATTGCACCTCTCGAGCCTGAAAAGTGCGATGCATCCCTGTTTCTGTGAAGCCCAGGTGTGATGACTGATTGAGCCTATTTCCCTTCTTGAAATTTGGGGTTTTTGTCCTTGTTTTTAGCTCTGTTTAGTTGTTTTTGCTGCTTATGAACAGTACCTCAATACTAAAGCCTGCTTGCAAATTACAAAATTCTAGCCTCTAGATCTCTCAAATGAGGGATCCATTTATAGATGTGTGTAAGGGTGTGATTCATCTCTGGGTTTTTTATTAGTGTCGTTCCACTTGTTGTTTTTGGTTCCACTTGGAGATTTTGTGGATCTCTTATTCATCCCTAGGCGAATTCAAAGAGGCAAGTGTCATAGGAGAAGTTTCTAAAAGATTCCATGAGCATCCACTTAGCAAACTATCTCAGACATTTGTCCATCATCACTCATCGCACCCCACAAAAGGCCAAATTAGTATGCATTACACTTGGCTAGTGTAAAATTCAGTATACATCACACCCTGAGAGTGGAGCAGTCAATATGGTCCAGTTTTGGCCAATTCTAGATGGATTTTCAGGTGGAACTTCTGGGGAATGATGTAATCAGTTGACCATGATCCTTTAGGGTATGAAACAACACTTTTAGGGGTTAAAGAGCCCTATTTTATCGACATATAAGTTTGGGGTTGAAGTTCCCAAATATGTCTATAACATCTGTAATGGCTTGGGTTGAGTTATTAGTCCTAGAGACTTGGTCGGACAAACACTCTGGAAGCCCTGTAATAACTTAGGTTGAGTTACTAGTCCTGGAAGCCTTGGTTCGAAAAATTCTCTGGAAGCCCTTGGTGGGTTGAGTTAATAGTCTTGGAAGCCCTGGTTGGACAAAGACTCTGGAAACCCAGAAAATATATGGGTTGAGTTACTAATGCTAGAGCCTTGGTTGGACAAACACTCTGGAGCCCAGCAGTGATGGTGGGTTGAGTTACTAGTCCTAGAAGTTGGGTTGGAACAAATGCTCTGGAGCCCTGGAAGGCTTGGGTAGAGACCAATTTGATGATGGTTTTGTGATTTCCGACCATGAGGTTGAATCACTATTTGATGGGTTGAGGTGGATGGCATCTAGAAGCCCTAGATGGTTTTGGATGGATGTTTTTATGATATCCCACAGTCATGCTTGGAATATGTCATGGGGGTGACTAGCTGAAGAGATTTTTGGCTCAGCTATGTCTACAGTTGGGTGGCTCATAGAAGTCCCACAATTGTTTGGCCTTTGCATCATTAATAAGAGGTTATTTATCCTTTTTATTTTATAAGTATTATATTGGTTTATATGTGGATCATATGGCTATTGTTTCCTTGGTATTTATGTGGTTATTCTATTGGTTAAGATCATGTATGATGATAGTAGTTATGTATGGCTCTCATCATGTTTTCACTTGTAAATGAATGAACAATGTATCTATGACCTAATGGATGAAACTGCAGCCAATGTGTTGAGGCCTCAATGCTTCTTAGCAATTCTCAGATGAGTATGAGACCTTTGTGTTTAGATCTGTAGTTTACACCTGTAGATTACATATCCGTGATATGTTTAACGAAATGCCTATCATGGCTAGTAGGGGTCAGGTCAAGGGCTTGTTTAATTAATTGCATTTGTATCAGCATTCCCTTATTATATTTTTGTTCTGAAGGTGTCATTCAATTATGGGCGGTGACTTGGGCTTTGGGCCTAAAAAAGTGGCTCAAATCCTAGGGAAGCTGGCACAGCACTGAGAAAAATAGTCCCTAGGCACTGGCATGCCATGCTATGGGATTTTCCAGAGCCCTCTAGACATTGGCATCCACATATTATGGGAGATTCCATGGGTTAATTGGTCAAAAAATGTAGTGGGACTTAGGGGTTGGTTACTTGAGAGGTGGAGATGGTTCTAGAAAGTCTTATTGTTGTTGTGGAACGCTTGTATGGTGTTTTTCTGTAGGTTCCACTTCCTTAACGTGACTTGGGAGGTCGAACCATATCATAGTAACTTCTCGTCACATGTTTACCTTGGTTGGTCAGTTACTTGGGTAGATATGGGAGGAGGGAGTTACACCCTTGATCTAGTTTTTGCCTTGTATTTTACCCCTTACAAGACCCACTAGATTTTGAGGCAATATTTTTTACACCATTTCCAAGGAAGAATTAAGTCAAGCTCCTCATAATTTGAATATTTAGCTTCACCCTTTTTGAAGATAATATGTCTAACGACAAGATATATCCTCTTCTTGTGACTCCTGAATCCAATCCTATCAAGTCCCCTACTAGTGCTTATAACAATACCATAGATACAAGAAATAGGAAGACTGCCAAGAACACCACTGAAGCGTCTACATCTCCATTAATCCTACTAGTCTTGTGGTTTGGAAAATCTTTGCTTATAACACCACTTCTTTAACTATGGATAAGTGATGGCTTATAGCCACATTCAAACCTTTGTATTTGAGAAATCTCTTTGATGCCCCACATCCATTACATGAGAAGAATCACAAATGGATTACCAACTTCAATGGAATCGATACCACCACTACAGAGGAACACATCCATGATTTTTATTAGGCAATGAGTGCAAATCTAATAATGGAAGAAGATGTAGTCATGATGTTGTTTTCCCTAACTTTTGATGGAATTGTTAGAGACTAGTATCTTAGCTTACTCCATGGTAGTATTCTTGATTGGGATATGAAGTATTCAAGAAAATATGGGCCTCGACCTTAGATGGAGGTATCCCCCTTGAGAAATTCCTCCAAGTTACTAAAACTATGAAAGAATACGCTTAAAGGTTTGATAACCTCCTTAGAGAGATCCCTGAAAGATTCAAGCCTACTGATAATGTTATCCTTGATAATTATATTAGATCTCTTCATGGAAACTTGACTTATGACCTTAGGAAAAAAGATCCCAAAGGCCTAGAAAAAAGATAAAATTATGGTCGTTGAAGTCGAACAAAATATAAATGCAACTAGGATCAATTTGTTCACTTAGCCTAGGGCTAGGATTGAGCCTAAGATCAAACATAGTTCTTAAGTGGATCTTGCTTTGCAGGATTTTGCCCAAAAATTTGATAATCCCACAAATGAAATGATACAGGTTCAAAACAAATTGTTTAATAAATTGTCCATAATAGAGAAATATAAGGGATCTCTGTCTAATTTTCCTCTTAAAGTGTAATTCAACAAGGACATGTCTTTCAACAAAAAGGCCCATGGGGGAGATCGTGCTAACCAGAAAAGTGTTCCAAATACACTTGCCCCAGCCAACTTGGTAGGGAAATAAGAGTCCCTTTGGTGTCATCCTTATGAGGAGAAACACTCCCAAGAAGAATGCTTACAATCAATAGGAAGAAGAAGAAGATCATCTACACTTGAACATAGTAAATGAAAATCCCCCATTTAGCATCTTGCTTGGTGACACCTACTTCCACCTAGAGCTTGATCAGCTTAATAATGTAAATGATATTGATCAAACTGAGTTGATAATGGTTGTTGAGAATAGTGGAAGATTTTAAGGTCTGCAATATTATAGGAGAAATATTGACTAGGCCCAAGCAAGTTCTAGTTTTTAAAATATGTCTCAAAAGAAGGAAGATTCCCAAGCACAAAATTAGAATAAATGAAAGTCAAAACCTAGGAACAATAATATTTCATTGGATGTAGACATAGCAAATTTTTGGCTAAGGTTAATGTGCAAGTGCCCCTTTCGGAGATGGCTAAGCTTCTTGCTCAAAGGAGAAAAATTAGGAAGTCCTTTTATTTTGAAGATGAAACTAATGACCATCCTATTATCTTGAAAAATATGTATTTTGATAATGGAAATGGAGGTCATTAGCCATTCTTGTTGTCTTTACTAATCAATAACCTCATAATTTATAATTGTATGCTCGATTTAGGTGCCTCAAAAAATGTCATGTCATTAAAGGTCATGCATCAGTTGGAAATGGGTGTCACTAGGCCTTATAAGAATGTTTGTGGTTTTGACTCCAAGTCTATTCATGTTTATGGTCTCATTAAATATCTCAAGGTATATTTGGAAAATAACAAGGATGTATCTATATTAATGGATATTGTATTCATTTATGTGCATGATGCCTAGGGTATGTTATTGTCAATAAAATGGTGTTATTTAATAGGTGGTCAACAACAAATCATGATCTATCTTATGCAACCATTCCTAATTTTGAAGGGATACATTTTGTGTTATAAAGGGAACCTCAAACTCCTGATCATGTTGAATATATTGAGTGTTTTCCTTCCCTTACCCCCAATAATAATAAGGTCATGGTTAGGAGAAAGTGAAATGTTGCTAGTCAAATTCCTCCTTATGCTCCCCCAAAGTCAAGTAAGTTTCCTAGTGTTAGGGTCCTATAATATAGGTAATCTATTTGTGTCGTTGTCTATTTTGGGAATCTTCTAGTAAAGTTTAGCTTATGAATCACTACGTGTCATAGCTAAAGGTTGCATGTTGCAGGTGTTTTCATGGTAAAGTGCTCAGAAGCACTTTTCCAACTGTATATCTGGTGCTTCAAACTAACATCTGGATCAAAAGAGCAAGTTGAAATTTGCACCAGAAAACAAAGGAAAATGGCCCCTGTGTGAAAATATTTATTTGAATTATCAACATTATTTCAAAAATAATAAAATCTTTAAACTATATGCATCACATTTATTTATCATACGCCAACCAAAATCAAAAATCCAAAACTCAAAGCTTATGTCCCGTATTAAATCACCCTACCCTTCTCATGCCTCAAGATATGGGAAGTTTAAATCAATGGATATAAATATACTACGAACCCAAGCCCCTCTAACATTTAACTAAAAGGGGATCCCAGAAGTTATTTTTCACTTTACCAGGTTTCACAACTGTCAGCCTATGCTTGACCCCACTCCCCCACCACCGAAACCATTTACCATCAACACCACCCTATTGTTCCCCCTAAAACCATTTATTACTTACCCCGGAAAATACCATTATTCATATTTATTAAACTATGGCGGAGATTCACTTATAAAATGTGATGGAAAAACATATCAAAGAAATATTTCATACATTTGTGAAATATGTTTATGGATGGGAGGCTGAGTAAGGATGACATTAATGAAATATTTTTATGAATGGAGGCTCAGCGAAAATGATACTCATGTAAATAAGTTTTACATATAGAAGGATAAGTAAAACAAGACTTACAAATGTAAAATCATTTACATGTACAAGGTAAATAAAGTTTACAAGTACACGTGAATTTGAATTGTTTTACATATAGGAGGATAAGTAAAACAAGACTTACAAATGTAAAATCATTTACATGTACAAGGGAAATAAAGTTTACAAGTACACGTGAATTTGAATTTACAGTTGCAGGTGAAAGTAAAAGGAAGGCCAATAGAAACAACACATGGTTTTTGTAATCCATGAGAAGTAAAAACAACACATGGTTTTGGAAATCCATCCAAATATCCTACACGGGTAAAAGGAAAAATAAAAATACTTTACTAGCCATGGAAAAACAACACATGGGTTTCAAAATCCATGGATTTAAAAAACAATACATGGGCTTCAAAATCCATTGGAAGAGAAAACAAGCCATGGATTTAGAAAACAAGACATGGATTTGAAAACAGGGTGGTTTATTAAATCATGTAAGCAAACATGTTCCAAATTTTAATTATGTAATTAATTTAAGGGTTTAATCAAAATATTTGGAAATATTATTTAAAATATATGTGACAATAAGGAAGTATTCAAAAGATTTTGTGACAATAAGGAAGTATTCAAAAGATGATGAAAGGAAAAAATGACAGAACCAGAACTCAAAGACAGAGCAATCAGATTTAAGAGGGCAGTTAGCTGATTTTGTGAAGACAGTTTCAACCTTATTCCAAATTTCAAGGGCATGAAGATCAGTCTAAGACACCTAGTAGCAGAAGATTAGCATATTGAGGATCATTTTTGTAGATTTCCAACAGTTAGTGAACCAATTCCAAATTTCAATGCAATTACTTGCAATCAGCAGATTGAGGATCATTTTTGCAGATTTCCAACAGTTAGTGAACCAATTCCAAATTTCAATGCAAGATACTTGCAAACAGTTCAATATTTCTAGCAGATAATTTTGAGATATTACGCTATTTTTAGTTTATTATTTAGATTTTCTAGAAATTGTTAGAGAATATTTTTTAATCGGTTCCTTTTTATAATCTGAAGATAGTTTAGTAGAAATCCCATAAATATGTTGTAATAGGACTTAGAGTGGTTTGATTTTTGTATGGGAGAAAATGACTATTGATGTAAAGTTGCTCCACAAGTTCCAGTGGACAAATTTTCAGTAATACAGAAGCCTTTCAGGATTCCTGTGTCAGATTTTGTTGGTGAAGTGATATTCTCTCTTGTTATTGTGTTTTTCTTTCTCTGTAATTTCACATGTGTCTGATCTATTTTGTTCAAAGAAAATAAATAATCTAAATTTGTTTAAACACACTCAATTATGTCTTTTGAACAATTTCAATGTTTTCAACTGAAGTTAAGAAATAGAATTCTTAATTGCTATATGTTTAATGGATACTTAGACATTTCTTCTTTCCCATCTCATCAAGCATATAAGATCCAAATATACTTACCTTGCCCTGTTAAACTTATCTATCATTGCTTAAAAGGATCCACCTAAAGCAAATTGACTCCATTGCCCAATGATCCCTTCTTTCATTATCAACCAAACAACCAAAAAATCAATTAAAAAACCAAACCCTAAACTTCACATCTAGCCTAAAATTCTAAAATCAACAAAGTTAAATCTGAAAGAGAGGTCCCTCTCTGAAGCTGAAAAGGCTACATCCCATCCTCCAAAGTGATTTTGTGGTTACCTTTGCATTTATTTCATAGTATTAAGAAATATAGAGTGCTAACACCTAGTTCACAAGAGCTCTATCATATTAAGGAGTCAAACTCAAGGCTAACCATCCCCAAAAAGAAATGAGTCCAAAAATAAAAGAGGGAATGCCAGTTAGGTGATCTTTTCTTGGTTGATAAAGACCTTGTTTTTGTTAGAATCCATGGAAAAGTAAGTGTGGGATACTTCTATATTGCTAAACTTGATAATGAACTTTTTCCTTCATCGGTGGAAGGGAGCCACCTTACCTTATTTGATGGAAACTAACTCTAAAACTCATAATAGTTAGTTGCACTAAATATTGTCTAAGCATCCTAAAATATGGAATTTTCATATTATTTTTCATATTAAAATATTAGATCATACTTAACTTAGATTTTGTTTTTTGTACATATTTATATATTCAAATAAAACATGGTGGTACCCTACACTTAGTGCATGTCCTCCCAAATAAGTTGATTGGAATGTGTAGGTTACAAGTCTACGAGCTCGAGGATTACTAGATTTCTCACGAACTCCCTATTCTAGTTGTTGGATCATGTGCTCTATTAGGGTCTATTGACGGTGTTGGACTCGCCAACATGTCAAGGGGATCTCCACGGTAATAAGTCCCAATTAGACCTCAAACATTTTGGTGTAGGATTCCCAGCTGTGGGTCGTAAGGTAATGCCTTAACCATGATGTCGCACAGAGCCAAGTAAGATAACTCTGTCAGTAGTGAGGGTGTGACTGATGCAGTGAGTCAATGAACGAGTATGAGAGGTTCCAACACTTCAAAAGGGGATGAAGGTGAAGGTGAGTGCCAAATTGAAAGGGATCAGTCACAACTCGGCTAGGAACACACATCACAAAGGACATGCACAACTTCCGGTAGAGCAGTCGACATAGATGTGGCAGTCCACCATACAAGGTAAGATAAAAAGAATAGCACTCACGGATCAGTACGAGATGAGTGTGATGGTTAATATAACAAGGTTCAGAGAAAGTTTAGTCTGTTTTCCAGCAGATCAGTCGACACGGACGGTGATGGCACTAACAATATATGCAACACATTAACAATAAGATTCATATAGTTGCATGTGAATCAGTTCATACAAAAGTACGTAAGTTAAACAACATATATCATTAAGGCAACCAGAGAAGTCCAACTACAATAACAACATATGCATGAAAATGTGTTGGATTTTATTATATAAATAAGTGTAATTCGCAATCATACAATACACTATGTAAACCTGCTAGCCCTATCAATAGAATGTTATAGCCGCATCCGCTTGCTCCTCAAAAAAGATGTACTAGCTCCGTGTAGTGGAGAAGCCAAGGTGCATTACAATATTGTTGAATCCTTCTTCAAGATAGTCTTACTAGAAGCTTGGCTAACCAAAAGCCTATACAATGAGTTATGAGGGACTATTTGTAGCAAAGGGTGGTGTGACCCTTGACATTCCCCTTTGTGAGAGACCAACTACCCTCATGACTCTTCACCTACTATATGACTGTTACATCCAACTATTGACACTCGACTTACACTTGAAATGACTCAACATTACAATGCGCATGTACTCATGTGAGACAACATGGCTTGAGTAAGCCTTGCAAGACATCATTGACATTTGGTCCGCTGTGACGAGACCAACTCTTTGACATGCAAGTGATGGTGAAGGTGGTGAGATGATGCCAATCTTAGTCATCCGTGATAATGTGCGTGCACCTCATGGTGACATCTTGTTGAAGTGAACTCTTGCCTCTGTTGCAACTGGTGCATTGGTTCAGCCCCTTCATCCAACTCTTTTGCTAACATGTGCATGGTCTTCTTGGGTATGGTTGAACTGGAAACACACTAATGCACAGTATCTGTGCTAATCTCCAAGTGTGTGTTGGTCTTCATGCACATCAACTTGCTGAAGTACATGCTATGCACTAGTTGGACTTGCTTCTTGTCTTCGCCTTGGTGAGTGTGTTGAATGGTTTGGATTGCATGTGTGCGCTCAACGACATGCATGTTTTTGGATCCTTTGCATGCGATAAACAACAATGCTCACCATGTTTGCTCTGTGTCAGTTGTTGGGATGGATCCTTAACTTGGGCTAGCTCAATTTCATCCATGAGTGCATGTTGTGCCCACTGTTGTTCATGTTCTTGCTGCAACTCATTGGTCTGTCTATGCAGTTCCATGTTCTTCCTGAGTTGTTACTTCAACATGTGCAACTCCTTTGTTCCATCTTTTGCCTTCACGCGATCTTCATGTCATGCCATCACTTCATAGCCTGAGTCTCCAAAGTTCCTTTCATTATCAATGGATCTGCTTGATCTTGCAACTTTTCTTTGCCTCTAGGTTGTCAACAAACTTCCTGTTACATTCACTCTAGTCGTTGTGTTCACTGCATTCGCTTCGTTCGTTGCATTCGATTGCTGCCTTCAACTGTTGTTCATGGTGTTGCTCATTGTGATGATGTTTCTTGATGTCCTTGTCCATGAACAAATTGATGTCTTCATGAGTAGGTAAGCCCATGGACACCTGATCGACTGCATCCCCAAGCGTGCTTTGAACGGTGTCTTTATATCTACTCTCCTGGAAACCATTGTACCTGTACTGTTGAGAGGAAGATGAACACCTATGATACCTAGAGACATGGAAACACTCATAGCAAGAAATCTATCAGTCGAAAACCAAAATGAACATGAGAAATGACTTGCAACATACCTAGGGGAATGATCATGAAGGTTGTGCAATTTCAGCTGGGAGGTCAAGAGACCAACTGCCAAGACTGCACAAGGCACAGTCTAGGCTGCTGGGAAATAAATTGAATACTACAACTACACAATCCACATTCCAATTGGATAGTTGGCTGCTGGGATTGCACAATGCGCGATTCCAGCTGGGAAAGACTTCTGGCCCAAGGACAGATTTGCGCAAATTTTTAGGCCAAGTAGCCACTGACCTCCAGAAACGTGAAATTTAGTCCAAGAGGCCAATGCTGGGCCAAAATACATAAATCTGGAGAGAGAGGTGAGCCTTCCTTTCCCAGATTGCGCAATGCAGCCTTGGTGAAGGCAAAGACCGGGCCAAGGTTGGCCCGACTCGTTGACGGGCAACTGAAAGCAAGTAAGTCAATGAAATGTGTTAGGTTCCTATACCAATAGGTTTCATCTTTCATGATTGACAGTGGAAGGGATAAATATGTTCATCATTGCAGGCTGCAAGGGTTCCATATTTTGTGTACATAGTAGGAAAATTAAAAAATGAAAAGAGGGTATGCCTTAAAAGGATAATCAAAAGGAAAGAAAATCAAATGGTCAAAAGAATAGTGAAAATGAACCCCAAACTAAAGACCAGGAAAGTGGCCAGTCAAAATGCCACTACCATCTTTTGGCAGTAACACAGTCTACAAATACTGATGCTAATCATACTTGATGGATGGCCCAACAGTCTAATCTGGACCATGCCATGTTTAAATTTCTTGTTGCAGAGTAGAGAATGGTTCCTATCCAAACAGCTCAAGCTTGGCAGATGACTAGCTAGGTAGAGAAATGAAGGAACCCAACTGCTTAATCTGAGTCCTTGAAAGAAATAAGGGTAGATTTAGATAGGAGGGCAGTCAAAAGAAAAAGAGAACAATTAGGGTCTGCTAATTCAAGTGAACCCACTTTAAGTGAAGAAAAAATGTTAGGATTACTAGGTTGGGTAAGTAGTGTAAGGTTGCAGAAGTGAATGGCCATCACCAGTTGGCTTACCAAGAGCAAGACTCATTTCATTCAAGGTATTGGCACCATGGCAAAGGTTTGAGGACATAACAATGGAAGCATGTCTAATTTCCCCCTTTTTTCCCCAAACATCATTTATTAACATCCCCCAAGGACCTTGGGATCTGCTCAAGTGTCTTGTTCCACTCCATTCCATGACAAAGTACCAGGTCAAACTATGAAGTTCAGTCAAGGGAGAGGAAGCCACATTTATTGGATAAAAATCTTTACTCTCAAATTCACTCATCTTCTATTCCCAAGTTTTACCTCTTAAAACTTAGTCTTTGCCCCTACATTCACCTCACAATGTCATATTAACAACAAATGTATTATTTAGCTCCCTAAGCATTCCCCTTCCCTAATTCTACAAAGATCTATATGAAAATCCCAAAAAAATCTATGTAAATACCATCCCCCCTAGCACTATAGCTATACAGCCATCTCTTGGGGAACATTAATCCATTAGGGGTTAATATTAACCCTCTACCACCCTAAACTATGGGTTTTTATTAAAAACTTTGGTTAAAAAATAAAAAAACCATAGTCCCCGCCCTCATTAACTCCTCTTACCCCCTTCCGCACTAAAAAGTTTTGGTTTGTAATGTTTTTTAAATTAAAACATTTATAAACTAACCCTGCTAACCCTATGTTAAAAACCCACCCCGCGCACGATTTATTTAGTTGATTATTTTAATCAGGTGGGTCCCCACAGACATAAGCCATTGTCATGTCACATCCGCCACCAACCGTTCGATCGTCGGCCCCACAGATCTAACGGTGGGCAGTCGATCTCACCTGGAAACAGGCAGAGGTTTAGCGTCCGGGGGATTGGCAGTTTCACCGCCGTACCCCTGCCACGCGTCAACCGCCCGGGTTGTTCGGAGCCCCCCCCCTCTTACCACTTACTGCCCAAGGGTGCTCCGGGGAAACCACTTACCGCCTGCCCCCTCCCGCTGACGTCATACCCACGTCAGCATGACGTCAGCACCTTCGTCTGCCACCGCTGCTCCACGTTGCCTCCACGTCGTCCATCCGCCCGCATGCCTTGCCACCGTGTCACCGCCACCTGGCCACCCACGTCAGTCGCCACGTCACCCTGCCATACCCGGACCCACCGATGACATCATCGTCAAAAAAGCGCCAAAAGGTCAAATTTGCATAAAAAGTCGTGAAATGACCGTTTTGTGTCATTTTCATTTGTCGTTTTGGGAGCGTTGTGCATGTGGAATACGTCATTTACGGCCAAAATCAAGAATTTTCTCACCCAAGCTGCTTCCGCCCTCAAAGTCGACTCAAATTGCTTTCCATTGTTCCAGCTTGACACCTCCGGCACTGAAAAATCCAGGTATTTGCCACAGTCGACCTATTTCACCCATGTTTGTGCCATTTTTCTCCTAATTTCCTGTAAAAAATCACTGCAAAGCTCCTCACAGTCAAATTATCCACTAAAACTACCCAAAAACTTGGTAAAGTCCCTACACCACGAAGCTCTCCAAAAACCTGTGCCCTTCTGTGAAATTCACCATTAAAAAGCAATTTTAGAAGCCGAGCTACTGGCTAAAGCCCATATAACTACACACTGATCCCTGATTATCAGAATTCCCTTTGAAAAAACCAGCTACTTAGCTCAAAACACTTTGGTTTCTTCCAACAGAGTGCCCCACAGTTCATCAACCCTGTAAAAAAGTCTCCTCATACTCTCAGAGCTGCTCACTTTCAAACACAATTCAGTGGGTAGTCCTCATTCTTTGCGCTAATCCTAACCTCAAGTAATTATGCAGTAAAGTTCAATCATGGCCACTCCATCTGCTCTAGATGTTGCTCCTGTTAATCCACCTAGTAAGGAGCTTGAAGCTATGCCTCTTGTGGACAGTGATTTCCTCATTGCAGATTTTGTGGCAGAGATGAACCACTTACAGACCTTCTGCCAGCTGAGGAACAGTCACTTAGACAACAGTGACATGTATGGCATCTGGGAGTCAAATCTTCCTATATATTTATTACCTTCTGTAAATGTCTTTCCTGAAGTCATTCACCTCTGTGCAGAAAATTATGACCAAAAACTCAGAGTTGTTAAGTCTCCATCTGGGAGCATCCTCTTTTACATTACTCCTGATTCCATCAATCAGATGCTAAATTACAAGCAAACCCAGCTTCTCTAACCCCTTTTCCATAAAGTACTTGTTGGATGAGGGCTCCAAGCTCTCTAGCATTGAGATTGCTACAATTGCCAAAACTTTCATGAGAGCAGACTGCCAACCTTATGGGCCACCTCCTTTCCCATATGCAAATTTCAATGAGGTAGGCAAGCTGCTTGTGGACATGATATCCTCTGTGCTGTGGTTCTCCACAAATGAGCATGTTGATGAAAATGTGTTGGTCTTGTTATCTGCATATAGCCTTAGGAAGCCCCCTGCTATAAAATACAATTATGCCAAGTTTATTGCCAACAAGATACATGACCAACTGTTGAGGCTGGATAGGGAAGCAATATTTAAATATTCATCATACATCTATCACCTCTTCATGTACTACCTGACAGATTGCTTCCAATGCCCCATCAAGAAGCTGGATTCACAGGGTGAGAGGAGGTCTGTCGTCTTCTGGTCTTCAGTTTTCCATCAAGTCCAGAACTCTCCCTACTCCTACTGTGAATTCATTGACCAATTTGTCTATCTAGTCACATGCCTCTTGAAAAGGACTCCTCCTGTCAGATTGTCAAAAGATATGCAGAAAATCTTACTACTGTCCAGGAATTACAAAATAGGTGATTGGTATTTATACCAAAATCACACAGTCATCAGGATCTATGGTTGTGAGCTCTGTCCTTACAGGCTCCCAAGATATGTGTGTATGAGATTGTTTGCCTTGGAATACTATAGGCAACTCATCAATTCTGACCTTACACACTTCCATAGTGCCAAGAAGAAAGCCAATCTCAAATTCAGAGACCACCTAGGCCACTTCATCATGAAAAAGAAAGATGGTTGGCAAGAAGCTGATCAAATATTGGGGCAACAGCTTAAACTTAAAAGGAGCTTCTGGTGGGTCCCTTATGACCCTGAAGGCTTTATCAGTGCTAGGAGAGTCAAGTATAGCCTGCTAGCCTATAAACATTGCCCATATCCAAAAATTTAACACTTTTCCAACCAAGATGAATGGGTGCCTGATACATTAGTAGAGGAATTTACTCAGGAGGAGACAACGGAGCAGACTGTGAAAGACTTAGAGAGAACTCTTGACTTGGATTCTTGTCAGCAGGTCATATTCAAGCAACGAGTCCAAGTGGGAGAAGGCACATCCACTGCTGCAGTTGCATAGACCACCTAGCAGGCATCTACTACAACAACAACCACAGCAAAAGGCAAAGAAGTGATGGATGTTCAGCAGGACATAGAGGCAGGGCAGCCCAGCACTTCAAGGGACCAAAGTCAAGGGCAAGCCCCTTTACAGCAAGCTGAACCACCCCAAATCCCAGTTTTGCAAACACCTCTCAATGAAGAGAGAGGTAAAAAACATGAGAGAGAGGAGGTCACACGTCCAAGTGGGTCAACAGAGCAACCAGAGGCCAAGAGGCCAAGAATTGACCCTCAGACCGAGGAAGAAGACAGCAGTGAAGAGAGAGCAGAAAGCCAAAGCAGAGAAAGACAATCCATCCAGCAGACTGCCACTAGTTCATTTCAGCAGGAACAGGCCATGCAACAAAGCAGAGAGGTATCCTCCTCAAGGCACCAGGGCAAGCAACTAGCTGGAGTCAAAGGGTCATTCATGGAAATCAAGGCCCAAAATGAACTCTTAAGAGTTCAACTGTATGATCAATTTTTGAAGACAACACCCTCCAAGCATCAGAGATTGATGGCAGCATATGACATCAAGGAGGATAAGATGATTTTTACTCATCTTAAGCCTAAAGTGCCAAAGCCTAGATCATCTGCAGACTGCACCAAAACAAGTCTAGAGGTCCTCTCCAAGGACATACACCCCATGGATCAAATAGAGCTACACAAACAGACAGGGGAAATGGTGTATGCCACACTTGCAGACAGGGCCATGCTAGCCCATCAGTTAAAAGAATCACTAAAGAACACAAATACACAGCTTGATTTGGAAAGGATGTCTTCCACTGCCAAGGACAACAGAATAAAAACGTTGGAAGACATAATCATTGATCTAGGAAATGATCCTAAAGATCCGAAGGGTATTAAGGCCCTTATGAAGAAAAAAGAGGATGACATTCCTGCACTGAGAAAGCAGGCAAAATTGCCTCCAACCATTCCCCCTCAAACAACAGAACTTGTACAAGAAAAGCAAGTTGATGAGGCCATGGATCTGCTTCTGATGATGAATCAAAGAATATTGCAAATGGAAGCAGAATTGGAAAAGGCACTGGAGGACAAGCAAGGGGAGTCAACCTCCCAACCCCCTCAAACATCTACAACTCTTGGCCCTGCCCCTCCTACACAAGCAGAAGCAGCCCCTCCTACCATTCCAGCACCAACCATAGCCACATCAGCAACAGAAGCAATAGTAGCAACAACAACAGCAGCAGAATCTAGCATGAGCATGGAGGACTTGATGAAAGCTGTCAAGGAACTTGAGGTTCAGGTGACAGAAATCAATGAACCTAAAGATAGACTGGCCAAGCTAGAGGCCAGCTATGAAAGGTCCAAGCTGACAGTGGCAGAGAAGTAGAGAGAGATAAAGGCCTTGGAAGCCAAAGTGAAAGCTTTGGAAAAAGAGTTGCTTCTAGGCAAGACCTTGGTAGAAATCAAGAAGATAATCTGGGCCAAAATTGGCCAATCAATCCATGACCAGTGGAGGTCAATTCAGGCAATACATGAGCAAATTGAACTGATAGGTATAGCTCATGTTGAAATACAAAAGGCCAGAACAACACTAGGAATCATGCCTGAGCAGGCCAATAAAATGATACATTTCCTCAATACCCATGCTAGGGAGGAATTGGCAGCACTAGAAATAAACAGCAGAACAGACACCATCCTGACAGCCAAGAAAGTGCTAATTTTGAGGAATTTCACTCAAACTCTAGAAAGGAAATGTCAGGATATGAAGGTAGAAATTGATGAATTCAGGGCAAAGATGGTAGTATTGCAGGATAAAGGACTGCCAAGCCTAGTGACTAGCACAGGACAACTGTTGTCATATGATCAATATATCACAAGGATCAACAATTATGTTGAGAATCAGATCACAGCATCCGGCAGCTCCACAGAAGAAGCAGGGCCTCCCTCTGGGAAGTCTCTGTATGACAAATTAGAAAATTTATTTTTTATTGAGCATGAGATAAATCATCTGTTTGAAGTGCCTCCAAATTTCTACAGATATACAGAAGTAGATGAAACACTGGTAAAGATAAGGAGACATCAGCTACTTCCAGCTGATTGGTGGCAGGCAATGCTGGAATTTCTGCCCAGGTGATTCCACTATATTATTCCTTTTGTGAAAATTCAGATCTCAGTCAGAGTACAGGTGAGCGGATAATCCAGCACGCAAATATCACAGCAAGCATCCGTACAGTGACTCATCAAAGAACTTAGACAGCAGGCTCAATTAATGCAGATTTAAAGGCACAGCAACAGCCAACTTTCCTGAGCCAAAAAGTCAAAAGTTGTCTGACAGAAAGATAACTGCCATCTCAACATTAATTGTTGTAGTTATATCTTTTAGTTACTTTTGGTAAGAGAGTTGGTGGTGAAATTTATTGCACAATAACTCACTATTTAGATATTTTATCCTATTTTTTGTATATATATCCCCTCAAAGAGCGTATTGAGGGTCGGTTGTAGTGAAACTCTTTCAGAAGAGCTGTATTGTATATCTGAGACATTGTCCTAATACAAATTGCTGGTGGAGTTCCTGGTTCCTATACTGTCTGAAGGTGGAAATGAATGGCTCTGTTATGTTGCAGAATTCCTGTGTCATTTGCTGGAACAATAAGTTATTCTGAACTGTGTTCTTGTATTTCTATGTATGCAATAATTCATGTATGTTCATGATCATAGTAAATAGAGAAAAAGAATAGCTTAGGATTTGTTTGAATACACCCTATGCTCAATCTCTATTTCGAAATATGTTTTCTTCTGGATGAGCCATGGATATGAATTCTTAATTGCTCATGTCTAAACTAATTTTCTCAGTGTGAATATTGTTTAAGAATTCTTAACTGCTCTTAAGCAATACTTTCATTTCTCCCCTTGTTAGCATAGTGGAAGATTCTCAATTGCCTTTCACTCGCTAATTCCATAACTTCATTACCTAATCTTAAAGAATTGTTCCACAGATGCCTATCTGGCTTTGCAGCAATACTCCGTCTTCAGAAACATACTTCAGCAGCACATTGTCCTGAACTCCATTACCCAATGGCCCAAACTGTTCTGTAATTTATACCTCAACTCTGTTTGAATTCACCGATCAACCAAATTCAAAACAAAATCAGCACACCATAACTAGCCTAAAATCACCCAGCAACAAAGCTAAATCATAAAGAGAGAGCCCTCTCTGGTTGCAGGTAGGCTAGGACCTGTAACTAAAAGATTGGTTAGTGATTACCTCGGCCGTATTCCCTTCAGGAGGCAGGGAACAACCTGAGTGATAACATGGTCTTTGTCTAGGGTGAAGAGTCTCAACAAATAATTTTGAAAGGAAGTATTTCTTAACTAGGTTTTCCCCTCGAGGGCAGATTTTCCCTGACATAGTGCCTACATCTTGTGTCTATTGTTTTATGTGTTGTTTCTTTCGTAATTGCTTGATGAACTAAAAAAATAAGATATAAAGAATCATAATAATAAGAAACATCACAAGTAATTATCAAGAAATAGACAACAATGATGAATATTTAAGCCTTATCCATGGTTTTCCCCTTCATCTCGTCCTCATGATGAATGACACTGGTTCGTTTGAAATGCATTGGCCAAAATTTCTCCTATGTGATTTCTACCAAAAGACTTTTCTAAATTCATCATGGATCACAAAAGTCTGAATTTAGAAAATGATGAAGATGTCAAAATCACCCTTAACAAATTTATACACACTTCTAAACTAGATAATGTGAATGTCGATGCTCATAGAAAACCTCCTGCTTAGGGTAAACCATCAAATAAAAACTCTAAGGAAAGGTTGATGGAAGATACCATAGAATAAATCTAACCTTTCATATAGGAATTCTCAAAATATGTGCACCAATATTGATGAAATATGACTAGTTGAAATTATACGGGTCATACATAACTGCATTGGGAGGAAAATTTATAGAAAGGAAGCAAAATACACAGAATTATTACCAGTATTCAGAATTTAGTTTTTAGTAGAAACCACAAGTCATGGAGGAGTCGATGGGTCGAGATTTTGAATAGAAGCTAAAAGCGAGGGAGGAGTGGATGTGTGGGAGAACTGAACAAAATCCACAAATAAAGAATGAGTGGAACAATGGGATTTGTGAACAAAAACAACAAATCAAGTAGTGGAGAGGTGGGAGTTTTCCTTTTATGTGGAAATTTGACTCAATAAATAATGATGAGGAAGTGATTGAGAAACCTAACCTGAATGATATTACATACTAGAATAGTGATTTAGATACAAAATACATGCTTTATTACAACAATATGGGAAGGAACTTGTCTTTTATTATAGGTAATGCAAGGTCCTTGTATGCAGCTTGTCCAGATGTGCCATCATGGCCAAAGGATGATGAAGCAATGACATTCAGATTAGTATCGCAGTACCAAGATCTAGCATCATTGGACACTACAAGTAATGATGGTATTTTGTTAGTACCTTTTCTAAAGTACCAAAGCATTGCGTTGACTTAGATGGTTCTACAAGTGACAACCAACATGCACTGTGCTAGTGGTATTCTTGTAGATGATCAGGGGCTTGGGAAGATTGGCTCAATGATTGCTTTGATTTTGAAGGAGAGGTATTCTAAAAGATCTCTTCACAAAGATTCAAATCAAGTAAAGGCTGAAACATCTGTTGTAAATCTAGATGAAGATTATATAGTATCAACATGTTTTACAAATAAATACATCAAATAATGGTGCAAATGATATTGCTTTGGATGAATACATTAAGTGAAAAGAAAAAAAATATTCTATGATGAAAGACAAACCATCTTCGATTACTTTAGTTGTGTGTCCAACAAGTCTTCTTAAGCAATGGCTGCATGATATCTGTGACAAGGTTAACCTAAATCCAATTTGTTTCTCCATGTCTATCTTAGAATCAATAGAAAAAATTACCCTAATAACCTGGTCAAGCATGAAATTATCTGGACTACGTATTCCAATTTAAGTATTGAGGTTTCAAAACGGGATCTTGGGGACGATTATGAAAAAGTTGAAAGAAGTCGTGATGATTCTAGTCTAATTGTCTCTTTTATTCTAAAAAATAAAAAGAAGACGTCAGAGACTGTTAAGAAGACAAATAGTAGAAAGGGTGAAAAAGGCTCCTCAAGTGAACCTATTCCCCACCCTCTTGAAAGAATGGGTTGGGTTAGGGTGGTTCTAGATGAAGCTAAGTGTATTAAGAATCATAGGAACCAAGTTGCTAGAGCATGTTGGGGTTTACGAGCTCACCAAAGTGGTGTCTCTTTGGGAAACTAATCCAGAATTCTATTGATGATCCTTTCATCTATGTTAAGTTTTGTAGTCACTCACTGCCAGATGTGTTTTCGGTTGTCCAAAGAGAAAGCAGTGAAGTTTGAAGCAATATCGGTCCCCCTCCATTTGATAGTGCTCGGAATAATATTTCCAACGGCATGTGGAAGTCCATAAATGGACTTCTAGATCAAAAGTTAGAGAGGATTGAAGCTTCCCTTTGACACCCAGAAAACAAAGAGAAAAAGAACAAGAGTAATGTTAGGACCCCATATTGTCTACTTTTGACCTTATATTTTGTCATGATGTTACCCTCTCTAGCCCATAAGTTGAAACCCTTGATGACATTTTGACCTCATTATTCCAAAGGTATGAGGTAACTCTCCTCATTACTATATGTTTAATTATTCAACACATATTCATGTTATCTTTATAATTAATCTTTGGAAGTTGACTAAGTCGCTGACAATTGTTGAAATTGTTCTAACTCCGTAGAATCATAATTCACAGTTTCCGCAACACCAGAAACAACAACTGTGCAGTTGCTGCAACACCAGAAACAAAAAATGACTAAAGCGGGTAAAACCTCATTTTGCAATGGGTGAAACAGCAATTGTCTAGCGGAGCAGTAACCGTCTGAAGCTGTTAGAACCATACTTTGCAGATGCTAACACAGCATGATCAGCAACTATCCAAAATTGGAAAAACATAGTCGCAGATGCTGGAACACGAGGAATAGCACGAGAACTTCAAGGGAAGAGTTGAGATTTACAAAATCGACAACAGTGACGAAACAGCCAAGGATAGTATGAGGATATCAAGGAGATGGTTGAAGTGTACCAGTTTTGCAATAGTAGAAGGATCCGACTAACGAAGGATGACAAAGTTATACACTGTTGTAACAACATGCTGTAACAGGAATTGATTTCCTATTTTTGTAGAAAAAGGTCAAACTAAATGAATATTGACAATCTATTGTCATAGATGTCTCCTCTATAAAGAGAAGACATATACATTAGAGGAGGAAAGTTGTAACAGAAGTATTGTAGTGCAGAGCAAGTCTGAGTCCTTATTGTAATTTGACATTTTGGCAGATGAATAAAGCATTGTTCTGAGTATTTCAACATAGCATCTGTGTTCCGGGGAATCTTGTGAGAGGGACAGGGCCCACCTTCTTCAAAAGATTCAACCATTTCTTTTCTATTAAGTGTGTGTGTGATTTCTGAGTATTTCTAGCCTTGCTTCCGATATTTCCTTTTTGATGATACTCTTCTTTCTTAATCGATTGGCGTTGTGAAAGATTGTGTCACCCGTGATTAGGATTTTCAGTGTGCATTGGCAATTTGGTTACAGAGGTAGGTGCTGAACATCCTTATTCTGAGGACAAGGTCTTGGTCCTATGTTACAAAACAACCATCATTTCTTTCTACAGATTCGTTACAATTAGTTAATTGCTTTCATTTCATTTCTGCAACAGATCATAGCTGTTGTAACGCAGAGTAAGGGTTTGATAGAAAGTAGATTTGTTTATACTACAGCCTTTAATGCTTCTAGAATTGAGTGCATACAGTGCGAGGTCACCTTTGAAACAAAAGGACTTTCCTGGGTTGACAATTTAATGGGGTACTCAACTGTTTAATTAATAAACAATTCGAGCAGCCAACATTTTGGCGTTGTTGTTGGGGAAGGTGACTAGAGATTTTAAAGGCATTAATAATTTTCCTTTAAAATAGCAGGTGCATGAGAGGACGCAGGAAAGCTAACTTTACAGGTGGCAAAGGTGCAGGAGGAGGAAGAAAAACTTTCATTGACGAGATCATTTCAAAAGCTGAGACATCCCAGAGGACAAGTTCCCAAAGACCTCAGATCCAGCATTCCTCCCAAACAGATCACCAGACGGAGGAAGTACTAGGACCTGAAAGGAAGCTGGAAACACCAGAGCACAATGAGGAACCAATAGAAGAACCTGAAGAAACAGAAGATACTGAAGACAAGGCAAGCGATTCAGGAAAAAGACCAATGGAGGATAACGGAGTGGAAGGAAGGGGGGACACTTCACTCTCCACCCCGGAGTTCCCTATTGGGGATCTCCCAAGAGGAAAAATCCCTATGAATAACATTCCACCTGCAGCACTACCTAATTTTCATGGGTTATCCTCTGAAGACCCTAATGAGTTCCTCTTTGAATTTGATATACTATGTAGGAGTTATGATTATGTAACTCACGCTCAGAAATTAAAACTGTTTCCAGCAACATTGAAAGGGAATGCGTTAAGGTGGTTTATGAGCTTAGGAGCTCAGGTAATCACTACGTGGGATCAGATGAAAGAAAGTTTTCTGACCAAATATCAGGATTACTGCCGAACTAGAGAAAGGAAGGAAGAATTGTTTAAAATGGTTCAGAAGGAGGATGAGAATCTGGAGGACTTTGTAGAGAGACTACAGTATAATATGCAGCGATCTAATCATCCGACTATGAGTAAGGATATTCTGAAGACAATACTACTAAAAGGGGTATGAGATGACTGCCTGGACATGCTGAATATGCTTGGAAAAGGAGATATTTCCAAAGAACCATTTGATGAGATTATCAACCTCTATATGAGATGTTCCAGAGGAGCAGCAAGCAGACCAAAGAGAAGGGATAGTATATACTCAAGAGTCCTGAAATCAGCAAGTGGAGGAGCAACACGAGACGAAATAGGTAACTTGCTTGAAGATTTTAAAACTGAAATGTTAAGCTCTTTTGCTTCACAAATTGATGCCTTGCAGGTTAAAAAGAAGCAAGCAGAAGCAGAAGCTGCTCTGGCTATTTTTTGTTCTAAATGCAGAGAGAAGCACCCATTGAGGGAATGCCCATTGGATAGGGTACCAATTTGCACCATCTGTGAAAAGGACCATGAGACTCAACAATGCCCTTCTTTGCTAGGAATAAAGGCAGCGCTGCAATCAACTGAAGAGGAAGCTGAAGAAGTGTACTTGATGACACAAAGGAGGCAATGGCAACCACAAAGACAAGCTATGAATTCTAACACATCATTTAGTCATTGGAATAATCACTCTCCTCTTCAAACAAATTACCCACCCATGAATCAAATGCAATACCCACCCTTTAATCCAATGCATTCTCCACCCATGCAACAACCAAATCCTCATTTTACCGATCCCACCATGTGGAATCCTTGGACTCTACAGCAACCTTATTTCAATCAATGGAACCCAAACTGGACAGCCCAACAGATTCCATTTCCTCAGCACCAACAATCTCTTTCCTTACCATATAACGCTCCACCGAATAACTAGAAAATCAGACCCCAACTGCCTGTACAACCTAACCCCAACCGGAATAATAATAAAGCTCTGTAGGTAATTGATATTCATAGTCAACCTGTTTCCCCTATGCAATGCAATGATATCCATTTATGTTCTGGTAGAATAGTTGAACCCATCATTGATGATATCACTGACTCTAAAAAAGAGGAAACTAGAAAAGAAAAGTCATCTAACAACAATGCTGAAACAGTTGAATCATCTTCTAACAAGACTGCTCAAACAACAGAGCCACCCTTCCCTGAACATCTAGCTCTTACTAAAACATTTGAGCCACCTACTTTTAACCTTTTAGGAGAACTGCAGAATTTATATGTCAAAATTCTGCTATTGCAAGCACTAAGAGATGTTCCTATTTATGCTAGAACTATTAGGGATATCTGTATTAAAAAGCCTAGAAGAAAAGCTAAGGAACCCCTCACAGTCCATGTGATGGGAGAGCCGACTGCTTTGATGACAGAAAAAGACCCTCCTGTGAAATATGGTGACCCTAGTCACCCTACAGTAACAGTTCAGGTTGGTAAAACCTTTGTCTCTAAAGTTCTAGTAGATCTGTGTGCTGCAATAAACATTATGACACTTGAAACATCACAATTACTGCAGTTGAAAAATTTAATTAGGGAAACCCCAACCATTCTAGAGCTGGTTGATCGCTCTACAATTAAACCTGAAGGAGTCATTGAAGACCTGGTAATTTCCGTAGAATCTTGGAATTACCCAACCGATTTTGTTGTGTTATAAACTAAGACAATGTTGGGGGGTCATCCACTGATTTTAGGAAAACCTTGGCTGGCTACAACATATGCCTTCATAGCGTAGATCTGGACCAATGACAATCTCTAATGGGCAGGAAACCAAACAGCTTACTCTTTATCCTCATGCCACACCCATGATTAATAACGATAATTTTGTATGGCTAGATTATGAGGATGAGGAAACCTAACCTATTTTAACTGTCAGACAAGCTTTAACTTTCAAAGACTCAACCGAAGATGAATTAATCAGCAACTTTATTTCTGAACCTTCTTCGGTCAGTCCAGAAATACATAATCACTTCATTGCAATCTTGAAATCTGAATCCCAGCAGAACCTTGAAACTGAAAATCTACCTCAGACATTAGCTGGTAGCTCCTCCAAAAGTATAACAGTGGAAATCGAGTCAGGTAAAACATTAAATATAAATCCTAATCTAAGAGACGATAAAAAACAGTAGTTAATGAAGCTACTCTGTGAAAATAAAGAAGCATTCGCATGGGATTACACAGATATGAAGGGGATTTCTCCTGAACTATGCACCCACCACATTTATATTAAAGAAGGTTCAACCTCAACGACGGATGAATCCCAATTTAAGGGAAATTGTAAAGGAAGAACTTCAAAAATTGTTGAATGCAGGATTTATATATCCTATATCTGATAGTGAATGGGTTTCTCCACTAGTAATTGTACCCAAGAAAAATGGGAAATGGAGAGTATGTGTGGATTATAGAGCCATAAATAAGGCCACCCAGAAAGACCATTTCCCTTTACCATTCATTGATCAGGTATTAGAAAACTTGGCAGGTAAGAAATTCTTTTTTTTTTTGGATGGATTTAGCGGATATAATCAGATCAAGATTGCACCCCAAGATCAGGACAAGACCACTTTCACTAGCCCATGGGGGACCTTTACCTATAGGGTTCTTCCATTTGGGCTATGTAATGCCCTAGAAACATTTCAAAGAGCAGTAATAGGGACTTTTTCTGATATGCTAAATGATTCTTTAGAAATATTTATGGATGACTTTACTCCTTATGGCACGACTTTTGAGGATGCGTTACAGAACCTTCAAAAAGTACTTAAGCGATGTATAGAAGCACACCTTGCCTTAAGTACTGAAAAATGACATATGATGATGAATCAAGGTATTGTATTGGGTCACTTCGTCTCATTCCTAGGAATTCAAGTCGATCCAGCTAAAATACAGGTAATTCAGACTCTCTCTATCCCTAGAACACAAACTGATGTGAGAAGCTTCTTGGGACATGCTGGATATTATAGAAGATTTATTAAGATTTTTTCTAAAATAGCTTCTCCTCTGTTTGTGTTACTAACGAAAAATGTTGAATTTAAGTGGACTGGTGATTGTGAAAAAGCATTTAATGAACCTAAACATCAGTTATCTACAGCTCCCATTTTGAGAGGACCTGATTGGGCACTCCCCTTTCACATATCCTCTGATGCCTCAGACACTACGATTGGAGCTGTCTTTGGACAAGAAGAAAAGAGTCTTCCCTATGCCATTTATTTTATTAGCAAAAACATGACCCCCGCAGAACTTAATTATACAGTTACTGAGAAGGAATTTCTAGCAGTGATTTGTGCTATCAATAAGTTCCGGCATTATATTACTGGTTATACTACTTTTGCACATACTGAACACTCAGCCATTAAATACTTAATGAACAAATCAGTTACGAATGCTCGAGTTACCAGATGGTTATTGTTATTACAAGAATTTGATATGACAATCATAAACCGACCAGGAAAAGAGAATCTAGTTGTTGATTTCCTTTCTCGGTTAAAAACTAATGAAAATATTCCAGTAGATGATTCTTTTCCTGACGAGTATTTGTTTGCAGTATCTGCTTACTCACCTTGGTATGCAGACATTGCCAACTATTTAGTTGCAGGGAAACTACCATCACACCTATCACACAGAGAAAAAAGAAAAATCATTCAGCAAAGCGCTAGGTACAGCTGGATAAGTGGGTGTCTGTTTCACACAGGACTCGATCAGGAGATCCGGAGATGCATTGGTCAAGATCAAATTTACGATGTATTGAAAGCCTCCCACGATGGCCCTTGTGGATGGCATTTTGCAGATAAGCGAACAGCACACAAGGTTCTCAGGATGGGTTACTACTGGCCCTCACTCTTCAAGGATGCAAGGAAATATGTTAGGGCCTGCGATAGCTGTCAAAGAATGGACCAGCCTAATCACAGGGATGAAATGCCACTCAATCCACAGGTAATTCTTGAACCTTTTGAAATATGGGCACTAGATTTTATAGGTCCCATTAACCCTCCATCCAGTCAAAGATTTTATATACTAGTATGCACGGATTATATGACTAAGTGGGTAGAAGCTAAGGCACTCCTTAAAGCTAATGAAGAATCAGCGTTAACATTTTTATTTGAAGAGATATTCGTTAGGTTTGGATTGCCTAGAGAACTAGTCATTGATGGGGGACCTCCTTTTAACTCTCATGGCTTCAAAGATACACTTCAGAGATACCATATTAAGCATAAAATGGCTACACCTTATCACCCCCAGGAAAATGGGCAGGTGGAAAGCACCAATAAAGTCATAGAAGCCATTTTGACAAAAACAATAAAGGAAAATAGCAGGGACTAGTTTCAAAAGTTGCCTGAAGCACTATGGGCTTATAGAACTACTTGGAGAAATACTACGGGCTTTTCACCTTATGAATTAGTTTTTGGTAAAAATTTTGTTTTCCCTGTGGAGTTTGAAATCAAAATCTTAAGAACTACTTTAGATGTTAACCTTGACTTGACTGATGTATAGACAGCTAGGTTGCAGCAGCTTCAAGAACTAGACGATAAGAGGCTGGATGCCATCCATCAAACAACCACAATCCAGTAACAAAGAACCAGGTGGCATGACAAAACCATTAAGCAGAAGCAGTTCCAGAAAGGTAATTGGGCTTTGCTGTATGACTCCCGTTTTGAAAATTTCCAAGGTAAATTAAGAACAAGGTGGCTAGGACCTTATGAAGTAGATGCTATTTTTCCAAATGGAATAGTCAGACTCTTAACGATTGATGATAGTAGAACACCATTATTAGTGAATGTGTATCAACTCCGTTTGTATCAACGGCCTGTTTCTAAAGAGGATTTCAAAGCTACTTGCATGGCAGACATACATTATGTTTTTTTGAGGGATCCTGCTGTCCCTAAAAGCACTTAAATTTCTATTTATTTATTTATTTTTAGATTAGATTTCTCAAACTAATAATCCCTGCCAAGGGTTTCCATATTACAATTAATTGTTTTGCAGATCTTAGTTTTGGAGGGTCGCTGAGAATAAAAATTCCAAAAGAATCACTTTGTAGCTTGGGAACGTCTTTTGGACCATAAATCAGGCTTTCATCAAGTCCCGTTTCTGCAACACCAAGTCCCGTTGCTGCAACACCACTTCTCATTGCTACAACACCACTTCCCATTGCTGCAACACCAAGTTCCGTTGCTGCAACACCACTTCCCGTTGCTGCAACACCACTTCCCGTTGCTACAACACCAAGTCTCGTTGCTGCAACACCACTTTCCATTGCTGCAACACCACTTCCCCATTGCTGCAACACCACTTCCCCGTTGCCGCAACACCACTTCCCGTTGCTGCAACACCACTTCCCCGTTGCCGCAACACCACTTCCCACTGCTGCAGCACCAACTCCTATTACTACAACATCACTTCCCGATGCTGTAACACCAGTTTCAGTGCTTAATGAACTATTATTCTAATGGAACATATTATTCTTCATTAAAGGAACCAGCCATGCACTCTGATAATTACACTTCTTCACTACTACTTCCTGTCAGTAATAAAAATCATCGGTATTTTCACACTTGTAGACCCTTTGTAATCATTATTAATCCAGCAAAAGACAGGATAAGACTTTTTGGCACGCAGCTAAAGGTAAAAGTAAAGGTACGCATGTTTAAGTGTGGATATTAAATTATAGTTAATGTGGAGTTGTTGATACGACTGCCGAAATCATTGTACTACCAATCAGATCATTCAGCCGTAGATTTTGGGGGATTACCAAAATATTGTAATTATTGCATAACACGTCAATCACCGCCATCCTTAGTCCTCGCGGTCATATCTAAAAATCACCTCGTCGTGGCATATCCTCATTTGTAACGGTTTACTCTGTTTCAAACTCGGCAACTCGGCTCTGCATTGTGTATTTTCGCTGGATCAGCAGCTATAGGGGGAAATCTGACTACACATGAACCTGGCACAACAGCACTACTGGAACTCTATCCAGAGGTTTACCAAATTTTCCTGCAAGCAGGATGGGCAAACTATTTTAGAAAACTTCCGGACTTCAATACACAACAAGTTTTGGAGTTCGCATGCAAGTTAAGAGAAGTATTTTCCATGGTCCAGGGAGTGCAAATTCCAGTAACAGAAGAAGATGTAGCCCAAGTTTCTCGGTTATCAACCAATGGTACACGTTGGTTTAGTAGAAAAAATCTTCTTCTGAATGCGCAACAAGACTTTTTCCTACCAGGCGAGCATGTGGAAGCCATAGGCAGAGGGGTCGCACCTCAGTCACTGCCTCCACCGTGGCCAAAGGTTGCGGAGTTCGTTAAGAAATATTTGACTTGCGAAGGTCGTACCAGGTAATTTACCAACACGACTTCGTTTTACTAAATCATTTGAGGCATGGTCAGTTAATAAACATGCCCTATTATCTATTGGGTTGTCAAAAAAATATGTCACGTTATACTATAAAAACAAAGCATCCGCTCCTTTCCCTCAAACATATCATCGCTTAGCCCAACTCCTAATAAATAGAGGCTTTACTCTAAACCAACCACCCCCCCCCATTAATCCTCTCCAGCAACAGAAGAAAATCCTCAGCAAGCAGAGGAAATTCCCCAACAACCAGAGCAAATATCCCAGGAAATTCCCCAGCAATTAGCAGTAGAAACACCCCTGTAGAGGACCCCATCCCCTAATGAAGCTCAACCATCCACCCCCATGCTTCATATCTCCACTGATGACTCTGATGATAACACCCCCATCATCTTTCTTAAAAGCAAAAAGCAGCAGAAAACTGAAACTCCACCAAAAAGGAGAAGAACCAGGGCTTCAGTCAAAGTAGTTGCTATTCCTGATAGTTCCCCCATTCTGAAGGAAAGTGGCCGAAAAAGAAAAATTACTGACTTTCCTGCTTCTTTACCATGGTGACAAACACGGTCGTCTATAGTAGTTAAACCCACTAGCCCCATTATCCCCAGTTCTCCACCCATCATCCTAGGATCCTGCACTCCAACCATTCCTGAGCATTCCCTTTCCTCACCCTCTGGGGCTGAGATGCAGAGCGCTGATAGTTTTGTGAAATTATTTTCTGAGGCAGCTGTTACACAAGAACCAGCTGCCGAAAAATCTAAAGTAGACACCCAAGGTGATATTGGGCGAGTGGCTGTTACACAAGAACCAGCCATTGACCCAATAGGTGACACACAAGAACCACCTGTTGCAGATGTGAATGACCAAGTGGATGCGGAACAACGATCACTTCCTCCACTAGAACCTGCAAATACACAAACTCCACCTACCATAGCCTCCCTGCAGGAAGAAATTGAGTTTCTAAAATCCCAAATTAAGGATTATCACTAGGAGATAATGTTGGTTAAAGAAGCCTATTAGAATGAATACAATCTCCACTTCCTAGCACGGGTAGCGTCTGTAACAGAAAAGAGTCAATACAATGAATATATGTGCAGTGAGTGTGGTGAGCTTTATAGTCAAGCAAGATATAAGATAATCCAGGTTCCAATGACTGAAGCTAATCCACAGCCTTCTGCTATTGTAGTCAAAACAGAACAACCTGTTGTCACACAAGAACCAGCAGGTTCTCCAAGAGTTGCAAAAGAAGGAATAGAACAACCTACTGTCACACAAGAACCAGTAGGAGTTGTAGAAGAAGGAACAGAACAACCTGCTATCTCACAAGAACCAATAGGAGTTGCAGAAGAAGAAACAGAACAACCTGATGTCACACAAGAACCAGCAGGTTTTCCAATAGTTGTAGAAGAAGAAACAGAGCAACCTACTATTACATAAGAACCAGTAGGCTTTTCAAGAATTGTAGCGGAAGACATAGAACCACCCTGGCCTACCCAAACTAGTACAGAACATAAATCTTTTGATGATGCCTATACTCAGACTGAACCCCTCTGTGTCAGCAATGCTCACACTGAGACCTCTAGTTTTCAAAAACTAAAGGACACATGGAGAACAGAATATGAGCTTTCACAGGGGAAGGCATTCCAGCAGGAAAAGTCAATCTAGCTCAGCTATGCATACAAAAATTGGGATGAACTTGAACATTCTCGAGCTCAACATAAAGAAAATAAGAAATTAAAAGCTAGGTTGTCCTCTATCTTCGATTTGGTCCAGAGGGTGCTGGCTACAAGAAAACCCTCTTTTAATTATGCAGTATTTTTGAGAGAACGGTTAGCATTCTTGCAAATAATAAAGGCAATCAAAGATGGAAGACCCTACCAAGTTGGTACACCTGATCAATTTATTGAAACATTCATAGAAGCACCAAATAATGATCAAATCTTGCTCTGTGAACTCTATCTTCACAATGAGGCCATGCCTGAAGATAGAGTGATGAATAAACTCCCTATTGTCGGTGACATCCAAATAAGAGCCTTCATCTCTTTTCTAGCCAATCATCTTACTTGGAAAAATGCCTATATGTCAGCAACACACAATGAGAAGAACTACGTTCTCTGGATTCGAAATGAACCACAAAATGTAGCCACCTTCATTGCACAACATCAACAAAATTTGAGTAATCCAGAGATGGTTGATCACATGAGGAAACTGCAGGAAGTTGTCTTGCAAGACTGCCAACATTATGTGAAAACAAAGGGGGCACTGGCCATCAAAGCAAACAATTTATTTTCGGAACATTGTCCGAAAGAGAGACCAGAATATCATCCTTACAATCCCCTCAACCTTCAGGTAGCAATTTCATGCACACCTTATTATGTCAAATGTATGGAACAATGTGCTGAAAGGTGGATTGGTTACCGTTTTCATTTCCCTCTCTTGTGGTTACCTGGTCAGCAATATAAGGCTCATTATAAACTGACCAAAAAGGAGGAGGTGGCAGCAGGGCAGCAATTACAGAGTGTCTATGGGTTCAGAAACAGGTCTAATAACACCTTCTTTAGCTACTGTATCAGCAACTTACACTCTTCATCCCAGTATTCCGACTCAGATTCAGAGTAAACGTTGCATGAGGACATGCAACCCTTTCAGTTGGGGGGGATGTTAGGACCCCATATTGTCTACTTTTGACCTTATATTTTGTCATGATGTTACCCTCTTTAGCCCATAAATTGAAACCCTTGATAACATTTTGACCTCATTATTCCAAAGGTATGAAGTAACTCTCCTCATTACTATATGTTTAATTATTCAACACATATTCATGTTATCTTTATAATTAATCTTTGGAAGTTGACTAAGTCGCTGACAATTGTTGAAATTGTTCAAAGTCCACAGAATCATAATTCACAGTTGCCGCAACACCAGAAACAGTAACTGTGCAGTTGCTGCAACACCAAAAACAACAAATGACTAAAGTGGGTAAAACCTCATTTTGCAATGGGTGAAACAACAATTGTCTAGCGGAGCAGTAACCGTCTGAAGCTAGTAGAACCATACTTTGCAGATACTAACACAGCACGATCAGCAATTGTCCAAAATTGGCAAAACACAGTCGCAGATGCTGGAACACTAGGAATAGCACGAGAACTTCAAGGGAACAGTTGAGATTTACAAAATCGACAACAGTGACGAGACAACCAAGGATAGTATGAGGATCTCAAGGAGATGGTTGAAGTGTACCAGTTTTGCAACAGCAGAAGGATCCGACTAACGAAGGATGACAAAGTTATACACTGTTGTAACAGCATGCTGTAACAGGAATTGATTTCCTATTTTTGTAGAAAAAGGTCAAACTGAATGAATATTGACAATCTATTGTAATAGATGTCTCCTCTATAAAGAGGAGACATCTACATTATAGGAGGAGAGTTGTAACGGAAGTATTGTAGTGCAGAGCAAGTCTGAATCCTTATTGTAATTTAACATTTTGGCAGATGAATAAAGCACTGTTCTGAGCATTTCAATTTAGCATCTGTGTTCCGGGGAATCTTGTGAGAGGGACAGGGCCCACATTCTTCACAAGATTCACCCATTTCTTTTCTATTAAGTGTGTGTGTGATTTCTGAGTATTTCTAGCCTTGCTTCCGATATTTCCTTTTTGTTGATACTCTGTTTTCTTAATCGATTGGCGATATGAAAGATTGTGTCACCGGTGATTAGGATTTTCAGTGTGCATTGGCAATTTGGTTACAGAGGCAGGTGTTGAACATCCTTATTCTGAGGACAGGGTCCTGGTCCTCTGTTACAAAACAGCCATCATTTCTTTCTGCAGATTTGTTACAATTAGTTAATTGCTTTCATTTCATTTCTGGAACAGATCATAGCTGTTGTAACACAGAGTAAGGGTTTGATAGAAAGTAGATTTGTTTATACTACAACCTTTAATTCTTTTAGAATTGAGTGCATACAGTACGAGGTCACCTTTGAAATAAAAGGACTTTCCCGGGTTTACAATTTAATGAGGTACTCGACTGTTTAATTAATAAACAATTCGAGTAGCCAACAGGTAAAGTCCTGGAAAATCAAAGGTCCCGACTCATCACAATCAAAATCATAGTTTTTTGGGAGCAAAAGTCAAGGAGGTCAGAGAAAAATGGCGATGGAGCAATTGCTGATATTACAAATGTCAGAGAAAAATGGAGATGGAGTGATTGCCAATATTGAAAATCTTATATGAGGTCCAGGGCATATCAGTGATTGGTGATAGGCATTGTGAAAGTTTCAATCTTAACCAGGTTGTGATCAACAAACACCAATGGTGCTAAAACAGTGGGAGGGCCGAAAAAAATTTAGCAAATGATTTCAGTGAAAAACCAAGTATCAGCGAGCTTTTCTCTCTCTTCACGAGGACATGTGACAAAATACTATTGGAGTCAATAAATGCACAGGGAAGCTAACGTTGCATTATGGAGGTCACGTGGCAATGATGATGTCACCAATTGGTGATCAACAAAATAAGACACCAATCTATAGTGAAACCTCTAATTTTAGTCATGTGATAAAAGGGATCTAATAAGGAGGCTAGTCAATGGACATGGGAATGGCGAATAACCAAGAGCTAAGCAGGAAAGGTGATCCCGCATATCGGTGATCGAAAGTATCAAAGGGTGCAACCAAATGCAACATCACCAAACCACCGAACATCGATAAAATTAAAACCACTGATTGCGAACCTCTGATTAGGGGTATCTAATAAGGGGGATATCCAATGGTCATGGGAGAGGAAGGGACCAAGGTCTAAGCACAGAAGGTGGTTGATGATCGGAAATTGGCGAAAACTAATATTCCCTCACTCCAAGTTAAATCCCCAATTTGAAAACATCGACCGAGAAGCACCGATATAAGGGCTAACCTCTAGGTCACAACCCTTGGTCATATGAGAAGAAATGCAGAAAGGGGCTAAAGCACAAGGGGCCTAAATGGGATCAAAATTCACTATTTTGTAATGTTTTTCAATGTTAAGTTCCAATAATCGAAAATCCTATATATTACACTATGGTTGTTTTAAAAGGCATATAGGGCTATGATAGTGTTCAAAGGGAGTCGGGAAGGGTGGATGAGTTAAGAACTTTGATTCATGAGTAGCATAAAATATGTTGTGCCCATCGTGGGTGATTTCTCCCGCTTCCTGAAAGAGAAGAGGCGAAACTGTTATGATCGAAAGTGATAGGGAACTGGTCGAGAGACCATGAGGCATAATGTAGCAGAAACTCAGTTGGACATGAGACCAGAAAACAAAGTGTTGTGGAGTTGTTTTCTGTAGGACCATCATTTGAGTTCAATTGTTACTTCTGTTTTGTTGTTTTCTTATTGATATTTTTATTTTGTTTTATTTCCAAGAAAAGTATCTTTCTCTTGTAATAATTTGATGTGACAGATCCAACATGCCAAGACATCTACTCATGTAGGTAGTTGGAAGCTCTAGCCTAATATATTTTGTAATTTTCATGTTCTCCCTCTCCTTATAAAAAGAAGGAAGAACCACTTAGAATACGTTCTGAATTCTAAAGAATAACTACATGTTATTTTTGAAACTTTATGACTTCTAGATTTTCATACTTCATAACATTAATGAAATGGTGGTAATTCCAGCCTTCGAGTACTACAACATGTTACCTCTCTATGGAATTCCATTATGTTCACATTTCCTCTCTGATTTTCATGTAATTGTAGCTACCAGAAATATTTCATATGTTCTTACAAAATCATTTGTGTTTACTTGTTAATGCACATGCATGTATGTATCTTTAGGATTATATCTTTAAAATAGCGCTCCATGAATCATTGCACCCAATTCTCTTTCATCCATTATGTTTGTCTTTAGCTCAAATAAGTGTATAATTCTTGAAGTTTCAAGCTCTATATGATGATTTATTCTATCTCCTTCTCTTCTTTCATCACTCTACCAAAAGCTGATTAAAGTATAGGTCCTCGAACTACTCAGCCCCCACTCGTTTATAACTATATTTATGTGAGTTGTATATGTGAAAGATACCAAAAGTACATGGCTTATATCCTTGGATGAATGAACCAACTCATTTTTTTTATTCTATATGTGTACTTACATATGTGCATAAAATGTATACGGTGTCTCTGGTTTACTGAAAATCATATGAGAAACATAAAATATAGATGTTACTAAGCACTGATCTTGTGAACAATTTGAGGTTGTCTTTGGAAGCGACAACATCCTTTGGTGCCATTGTTGGGGAACGTATTGAAGGAATTTTCCCCTGGGATACAATAAGTTAAGAAATATTTGTGTAGGTGAGCAAAGACATTTTTATTGCATCCTCATCACCTTGGAGACTCCACGAATATCATTATCATTTATCATCTTTCCTTTTAGAAAGCCTGACACTCACTCAGATACCTCTCAGCAGAAAACCCCATCTGTATCTGACCCAGAGAAATTAATTTTCAAGAGAGGCTGGAAGGAGGAAACTCCTACTACCCATGCTACTATCTCATCATTCTTTGAAGCTTCCTCATCCAACTCCCAACACAGTGCCACTCAGTAGTTAGATCTTACTCCTAAGGTCCTTACATACCCTGCAGAAGATGATCTAGAGCATCGTGCCCAAAAATCAGATATCAAATAGGAAGAAATATCATTTGTGACTCATTTTGTTTCATTTCCTCCTCCTCCTGTGATTGAAAAAGGTAAATATATCCTCAATAATAGCAATATCCACTATACAGTCAATCACATTGCTCTTAGTCTAGTTACTCCAACCACTGTGGTTTTGGTCCAAGTTCCTTCGAATAATTTCAATCCCCCTTCATTAATACAAATGTTTGTTCTGGGTTTCTTACTAAATAAATATGCCCCTCTTCATTTACATCAACCCCTAAATTCTATGCCTCACAACTACCTAAAGGTTTTTCATAGGTTCAATGGGGAAGACGAAAACACTGCACAGAGACACATTGAAACCTTATGTTCTTTTGCTGAGAATATAAATGTAGAACAAATGGATGTGGTCCTCACACTCTTTGTGCAATACCTTGATGGAGAAGCTAGAAAATTGTTTAAATCCATACCCAATACATCCATCACCACCTAGGAAGAAATAAAAAAATCTTTCACACAAAAGTGGGGTGAAAAGAGAGATCATGAGTATGTCCTCACAGAGTTGAATGCTATAACGAAGAAGCCAGAAAAGGATATTTCAGAATTCATAAAAAGGTTCAATAAGCAGTATAATAACCTACCTATTGAGATAAATCCTCCTCAAGTTGTTGCTCGTGTAGTATTTGTGGGATCCTGGTAGGTTTTAACCCCATATAGAAATTACCTACTTACAAATTCTAAAACACATAAAATAAACAATACGAAAGCATAACACATAAAACCCATATACACAGAGATTTCCCCTGGATCCCAAAATCGGGACTACCAGCTTGATTTTTCATTATATTCCTTTCAACGTTATAATGCATATTTATACATGCCAAATCATCCAATACCATGGACTGAAAACGATCACGTCCAATACCATGGATTGAAAACCATCGCATCCAAAACATGTGAAAAAATCATGCACAAAACCATAGGTGGGTCCACCCAACCTAACATAGGGTCCAAAACCAAATTTTCTGGGGCGCTCCCTTGGACCCCATAAAGTGGGGTTATAGGTATGCCTCAAATCCCATGTGACCCCCCGACCCCGCCCCACGCTATACAATCGGTGCAATGAAGGGGAGCTTCGCCCCCCCTCTAACCCCTCAGTTAACTACGTGGGCTAGTTGTGGAAAGAACATAACACAACCCAACATTATCCCACTTGCTGTTTCCTTTCCACAGGGGGCCAAAGGAGAGCTTAGCCATTTTTCCAGCCCTGAAATGCCCATTGTCTCTCTACACCAAGAGAACATCTTAGAGCTCATAGATTTTGTCAATGCATCTGCAGTATTCTTCAAAGTCTCCACCTTTACTAGCAACACCTTTTTGTCTTCTATCATATCCCTCACAAAGTGATACTGAACATCAATGTGCTTTGCCTCTGAATGATATGCGGGGTTCTTTACCAAGAAAATTGCACTTTGGCTGTCACAATCTATCCTTATAACTTCCTATACTAACCCCATACTTGAACACAAACTCTGCAACCAAACTGCTTCCTTGCTTGCATGAGTGGCTACCATGTATTCTACCTCTATAGTTGATAGTGCCACTACAGATTGTTTCTTACTCATCTAACTGACTGCACCTCCTAATATGTTAAACACATACCCACTTGTAGATCTTCTTTGATCTAGATCTCCGGCCCAGTCTGCATCAACAAAGCCAAGAATATCTAACACGCTGTCCAATCCTAGTCTTCCTTAGTAGCACAAACCATAATCACTAGTGCCATGCAAATACCTGAAAACCCGCTTCACTGTTGTCCAATGATACTTTCCTGGTTTTGAAATAAACCTGCTCAATACTCCCACTGCATGTGCAATGTCTAGTCTAGTACATACCATTGCATACATCAGGCTACCGACTACACTTGCATATGGAACACGGGACATGTCCTCTTCCTCTTCTTGTGTCTTGGGACACTATTTAGCAAATAAGTTTACACCTACAGGAATAGGAACCTTCACCTATTTACTATCCCACATATTAAACCTCTACAGTATTGTCTCAACATACTTCCTCGCATTTAACCAGAGCTTCCTCTTTGCCCGATCTCTTTTAATTTCCATGCCCAAAATATAGTTTGCAGCACCAAGATCTTTCATGTCAAATTTGGAGGACAATTGGGTCTTCAAATCCTGGATAATTTCTTTGTCATCTCCAACCAGTAACATATCATCCACATACAAGACCAGATAAATAACACGGTCACCAATTAATTTAAAATACACACAGTGATCTGCTTTGCTTCTGGTGAAGCCAAGTCCCCGTATAAATGTATCAAATTTCTAATACCACATGCTTGGTGACTGTTTTAACCCATACAGAGACTTCTTTAACATACATACCAGTTCTTTCTTACCCTTCACCACAAAGCCTTCAAGTTGCTTCATGTAGATCTCCTCTTCCAGATGCTCGTGAAGAAATGTTATCTTCACATCCATTTGTTCTACCTCAAAATCAAAAGCAGTAGCAACAGATAAAAGTAATCTAATAGAAGTTACCTTGGCAACATAGGAAAAAATATCACCAAAATCAATTCCCGTCACCTAGGAATAACCTTTTGCTACCAACCACGCTTTGCATTTCTCCACTTTTCCTTCTGCATTTGTCTTGTTTTTTAACACCCATTTGCTGCCAATGGGTTTCCTTACAACTAGCAATTTCACCAGATCCTGCGCCTCATTTTTGTGCAAAGATGCCATTTCATTAACCATGGCCTCTTTCCAGAGTTTGCCATCCTCTGAATCTACTACTTCCTTCAATGTTCTGGGATCATCATTAGTAACAGATAAAGCAAAATTTGAACAGAAAGCAGATGGAATATACCTTTCAGGCTTCCTTCTTTCTTGAACTGATCTTCTCATAGCCAGAGTTTGTGGCTCTTCATCTTCTGATTCCTCCTCTACTGTAGATTCTAATTCTTCCTCCTTTAGCTCAAAATCTATCTTCTCAGGTTCCTTTGGTTGGACTTCATGTTTAATAACATCTTTCACCTCTGTGAACACCACATCTCGACTGTACACAACCTTCCTTGTT
>APFE030873732.1:243454-296728 GCA_000404065.3 Pinus taeda
GGTGAAGCCAAGTCCCCGTATAAATGTATCAAATTTCTGATACCACATCCTTGGTGACTATTTTAACCCATACAAAGACTTCTTTAACTTGCATACCAGTTCTTTCTTACCCTTCACCGCAAAGCCTTTAAGTTGCTTCATGTAGATCTCCTCTTCCAGATCCTCATGAAGAAATGTTGTCTTCACATACATCTGTTCTACCTCAAAATAAAAATTAGCAGCGACAGATAAAAGTAATCTAATATAAGCTACCTTGGCAACAGGAGAAAAAATATCACCAAAATCAATTCCCGGCACCTGGGAATAGCCTTTTGCTACCAGCTGAGCTTTGTATTTCTCCACCTTTCCTTTTTCATTTGTCTTCTTCTTGAACACCCATTTGCTACCAATGGGTTTCCTTCCAGCCGGCAACTCCACCAGATCCTAAGCCTCATTTTTGTGGAAAGATGCCATTTCATCAACCATGGCCTCTTTCCAGAGTTTTCCATCCTCTGAATCCACTTCTTCCTTCACAGTTCTGGGATCATCATCAGTAATAGACAAAGCAAAATTTGAATAGAAAGCAGATGGACTATACCTTTCTGGCTGCCTTCTTTCTTGAATTGATCTTCTCACAGCCAGAGTTTGTGGCTCTTCATCTTCTGATTCCTCCTCTGCTACAGAGTCTGATTCTTCCTCCTTTAGTTCAAACTCTATCTTCACAGGTTCCTTTGGTTGGACTTCATGTTTAATAACATCTTTCACCTCTGTGAACACCACATCTCGACTGTACACAACCTTCCTTGTTACTGGGTTCCAAAGCTTATAACCCTTTAAATCATCCTTATACGCAATAAAGATGCACTTTTCAGATTTACTATCCAACTTGGTTCTTTTCTTCTTTGGAACATGTACATATGCATCACATCTAAATACCCTTAGATGTGAAGGAGAGGGTTTCTTACCAGTCCATACCTCTTGTGGAGTCTTAGCCTCCAACGCTGATGAAGCTGACCTATTGACCAGGTAACATGCAATATCCACCGTCTCTGCCTAGAATTCTTGTCCTAACCTGGCACCATTGAGCATGCTTCTTGCCCTTTCCATCAACATCTTGTTCATTCTTTCTACAACTACATTTTGTTGAGGTGTATATGGAGTAGTCTTCTGTCGTGATATACCACACTTCTTATAGAATTCTTCAAATTCTTTTCTGCAAAACTCTCCACCATTATTTGTCCTTAGCACCTTTATCTTCTTCTCTGTCTGCTTTTCCACCAGAGCCTTAAATTCTTTAAACCTATCAAAGACTTCAGATTTCTTCTTAAGGAAATATATCCATGTATTCCTTGAGAAGTCATCTATAAATGAGACATAATATACAAACTTACCCAGTGATGGAACCTTCACAGGTCCAAACACATCATTGTGCACAAGCTCTAATATTTGTTTCACCTTCTTACCACCAAATGGGAAACTCACCTGATTCTACTTCCCATATAAACAATTTTAATAGAAATCAAAATCCAGAGAGCTATTACTCATACCTTCTACTATACCTTTACCATGAAGTATTCAAAGGCCCTTTTCTCCAATATGTCCAAGATTTTGATTCCACAGCATGGTCTTCTCTCCAAAGACCACTATATTGTTTGCTCCACTTTCAGGAACCACAAAACTATTGCACCCATCAATAACAGTGCTACCTTGCAGCTTGTACAGAGTTCCAATCTGAACTCCCTGCATCAATACTAGTGCTCCCAAAACCATTTTGCATGTATCCTTATTGAACATTGTTTTTACACCTACATCATTCAGCTTGCTTAGAGAAATCAGATTTCTGGCCAATGCAGGAATATGTAGAACACTCGGAAGTGTTCTAACCCTTCCACCTTGAAACTTCAACTTTACTTTTCCACGACCAATGATTCTATCCTTCCTATCATCCCCTAAGAAGACATCACCACCATCGTATCTCTCATACTCGCAGAACCACTCTCTGTGGGGAGTGAAGTGAAAGGATGCACCTGACTCAATCAACCATGCTTCATGATCTACATGTGTATTGAAGAAGCCAAGTACACATCCTCACCTTCATCTGAGGTGGTTTTCACCTCTGCAAAAGGAGCATCATCAGATCCCTTTCCTTTGTCAAGAGCTTTAGATTAACAGTCCCTTTTGTAGTGCACTTCCTTTCAGCATTTACAACACACCACTTTTACAGGTTTTCATTGAGATTTAGATCTCCCTCTAGATTTAGATCTCCCACTCGATAACTTTTTTTTTTTTCTGTTCTGGGACCGTCCTCGTATACACAAGACATCACCATTCTGGCTCTCCATATTTTTTCGTCTTATCTCCTCCGTCAGCAAGGTTGAGGTTGTTTCATCAAACTGCAAGGCAGTTGCATTGCTACCTATTGTAATAACTAGACTATCCCACGAATCTAGTAGAGAACACAACAAACTAATGCACTTATCTTCATTTGAAATTTTAATATCACCAAATGGTAATTGACTTACCATAGTATTAAATGCATTCAGATGCTCTGTCACCAGGTCTCCATCTCTCATCCTCAGGTTATACAGCTTTTTCTGTAGGAACAATTTATTTACCAGAGACTTAGATTGGTACAAAGTCCCTAACTTGTCCCATAAAGCCTTCGCCATAGCTTCCCCTGATACATTCAACAATATTGAATCTAAGAAACACAATCGTATTATGCTCTTTGCCTTCCGATCCAACTTCTTTCATTCGTCATTGGACACTTCCGTTGGTTTAGTACCCCAATCTACCGTGACCCACTGATCTTTATCCACCAACAGATCCTCCATCTTGAGTTTCCACAACTCAAAACTATGACCATTAAATTTCTCGACCTCTATCTTTCCACTGCTCACCATCTTCTTTCACGAGCAGAATCGATCTCACAGATCTCCAACTGAACAAGGTCTACCATAGGCCCGAGCGAAACCCCTCAGCAACAAAGGTGTCCCCTTGAAGCCAAAATATCTATGATACCAAATGTAGGTTTTAACTCCGTACAAAAATTACCTGCATACAAATTCTAAAATACATAAAATAAACAATGCAAGACCATAACACATAAAACACATACACACAGATATTTTCCCCTGGATCCCAAAACTGGGACTACCAACTTTATTTTTCATTATGTCCCTTTCGATGTTATAATACATATTTATACATGTTGAAGCATCCAATACCATGGACAAAAAACCATCACATCCAATACCATGGACCAAAAACCATCATGTCCAAAACATGTGCAAAAATCATGCACAAAACCATAGGTGGATCCGCTCAACCTAACATAGGGTCCAAAACCAAAATTTTTTGTGACACTACCTCAGACCCCATAAAGCGGGGTTATGGTATGCCTTAAATCCCCTGTGACCCCACCCCCGTTACATAATCAGCATAACGAAGGGGAGCTTTGCCTCCCCTATAACCCCTCAGTTAACTACATGGGCTAGTCATGGAAAGAATATAACACAACCAAACAATCCTTTGACTCCAAATTTGGCTTTACCCTTAGGGAGAAGAGTCTCATACTTTAGGTCAACTCCAAGTTGATGCTCTTGAGGTGGAAGCAAATTTCAACTCGGCTAGGAAGTGAAGAGAAAAGAATTAACCTACTAAGAAGAAAAAGGGGAAAGAAGAAACTTCCTCCTTTGGTCAAGCTAAAGAATTAACAAATCTGAAGTGGGAGGAAATGGATAAATTCATTACGAGTTTATCACATAAGGTGGTGAAACTTGAGCTTGAGAACAAGAGTCTCCCAAAACAGAATGCTCAAGGTAACAACCAAGGTTATAACCCACAATATAGAAGACCACTATTGTAGATACTTCAAAGGGAAAGAAAAGATCAACTCGATCAGATCCATCCTCCCTTATAGATAGAAGATCATCCAAATGAGAAACTACGAAATACAAATGAGATCCAGGGAAACTTGTATTCCTCCTTCTTTGAAGAGGAACATAAAAGCATGGCTCACCATGAGATGTGCCATGATAGAGAAACCTCAGTAAATGAGAAGGACATAGGGGATTATTATAAGAAATTTGTGGATTTCATGCAAGCACGGCTACATCAAAGGTATGATCTCAGATCTTCAAAAAATAGGTTGAGGGAACCTAAACAAGAAGAGGAAACTGCACCCCAAGATATTCCCCCAATGTAAAATAAAGGGAAAGGGAAGTTGAAACCTGACTCATCCAAAGTAAATTCCTTCTTAAGTAAGGACTGCAATATCTCTAAGGAGCACACATAAAATAAGGCACCCGTTCTAATAAAAACTATTAGTGACAAAGAAAGAGAGATAGATATGGGAGGTGTAGAAAAGGGTCAGTCTGCGTTCAGTATTCAAAGCAAATCAAGAAGGTAAAGATCCCTCTTCTCTTAAATGAACTTCAAAAACATCCCACTTATAAAGATCAAGTCTCCCAGTTCATGTTTCCATCCACCTCACTACAGACCCACGAGTACTTAAACTTTAAAGAAGAATAACCAATGGTTGTTTTTGGGTCTCATGTTGAAGAACTTGACTCTTCCACTATACCCTTCTATGTGACCCTAGTAATTCATGACCTCTTTTTTCATAATTGTATGTTGGACTCTGGAGCCTTGCATAAACTCATGCCCTTAGCCATGATGGAAGAAATTTGCTTGCACATCACCAGAGCCTACAAGGACCTATACTCCTTTGACTCTAAGAGGGTCAAATGCTTGGGAATGATAAAAAAATCTTGCGGTAAACTTGGCTCAGATCCCTATGAAGAGCGTAGTGATGGACATAGTAGTGGCAGATATTCACCCTCAATTCGGCATGCTCTTATTTAGGTCTTGGGGTTCCAAGGTGGGAGGCTCTATCAAATTATATCTAACTTATGCCACTATTCCCACTTTTGGAGGTGAAGAAAGGAGGTTGTAAAGAGAGTCCAGATTTGTAAAAACTGTGACCCCAGTTGAAGGTTCTAAGAATTCTCTTGTGTATGGAAAAGAAAGTGACCTCTCTTGCCTGTTGCTAGAAGAATATGAGACCATCCTATAAGAAATAAAATTACATCTAACGATGTAGTTATACGACTAGCACATAGATAAAAACAAATTATGGAAATTATACTTTGATGGATCGAATTCCAAAGAGGGAAATGGAGCAAGAGTATTGTTGGTATCTCCTGAGGGAAGCTTGATACCCCTCTCATTCAAGCTAGAGTTTGAGGAAACCAACAATGTCGAAGAGTATGAAGCATTTCTACTTGGGCTATAAACGCGAAGGCATATGAATATTTAATTTTTAACTGTGCATGGAGACTTCGAGTTAATTGTAAAGTCGATCCGAAATCAGTGCCAAGCTAAACACCCTAGATTCAAGAATTATAGGAATGAGGTATGGGATTTAATTGATAAATTCTTCTTGGCCTTTGATATCCAATTTCTGCCCAAAGAAGGAAACAGAATGGTTGATTCTCTTACTATGGTAGCAAGAAATTTCAAATCTCCTCAAAATCTACTTCTCATGTACAAGGTGGAGGTCAGACACAGACCCTCTATACCTGATAATGTCAAGCACTAGCAAGTACTCGAGGATGATTATCAGATCAAATGATTGATAGAAGTAGTTGGGGAGTTCACTATCTCAAGTATTGATCGAGGAGAGGAAAAAGAGGTAGATCAAGAAACAACTTCGTCGGAAGACATAGTGGCTGGATAGAAAATTCTACAACTGGAAGGGAATACTACTCCTCATGGGCTAGTCACACTCGAAATATTATTTAATAAGAATGATGTAGCCTCCAAACCAACGGCTCTGGAGATGGCTGAACAAGTAGAAAATTGTAATATCGGTTCAAAAGATGAACCCAAAATGGTCAAACTATTAAAAGGAATTCCCTAACAATATAAAAAAAGTTATATAAATCTCTTCAAAATGTATAAGGATGTTTTTTCTTGGTATTATGAGGATTTAAAAGCATTTGATACTAATATCATGCAACATAAGATTCCTTTAAAGAGTGGAATAAAACGATGCAAGCAGAAGCTCGGGCAGATTAATCCACTGTTACTCACCTCTATTGAGAAAGAACTGAGGAAAATTCTATAGGCTAAAACCATAGTTCCTTTAAAGTACTTGGAGTGGGTGGCCAAGCTAGTCCCAATCCAAAAAAAGAATGGAGAAATAAGGTTATGTGTATATTTTTTATGGGCCTCTAAATTAGACATAAATTAAGGCCCATGCCTATAAATTAAAACATAAATTAAGGCCTATGACCATCCAAAAGCACATTAAACCTCTCCTTCTACATTAGACAATTTATTTTAAACTTTAATCTATTCATTAGGAAGGTTTATAAATAACTGCATATTTGTGCCTAATATTATTTATTTTTGTGGAATATTATGAGAATATTGGGCAGACTAAGATGATTTGGAGGAGGAGATAATTTAGGGACTTGTTCCCTACTACAGGAGGATCAATAATAAATAATAAATCAATAAGATATTACAGAATTATGTCACAGATTGTGGAACTCCATGATTGAGAAAATATAGGAATGTGTTCCCTTCCATTTAATGTAAATTCCTAGCATTGGTGACCACATCCACCAATCAAGGGATTTTGGTGGGGAAAGCTTCCTCCCTTCATGGGGAACTATTCGTAATCATTTTGTATAAGTACCAAGTTGAATCTTCCTCTAGGGATAGAATTTCATTAGTGTTCTTGTGGAGGGAGCTTGTATTTTTGCAGCTCCAATGTATTTTCTGGCGGGGATGTAATTCTATTAATGAAAATAGTGAAGATTGGTGTCATATTCAGCTTCTAAATCTTGTTATAATCCATAGGTCTCTAATTTTCCTTGAGTTTCGTGATCCCAGGGGCCTTAGAGCCCTTTTCCATCATTTTCTTTCCTTCTTTTCACTTCTTATTCACATGCATCTCTTCTTTTTATTTCTTTCTATTTCTTCATATAGTATTAATGATTTATTGTTGTAGAATTGAGTTAAATGGTTAATGAAAATTATTTTGTAGGATAACAACCATTATTTCATCCTTAGAAAAGATTTGGAAGTTCATAGTAATCATTGAGATGCTTGGATTAGTCTTCTTAGTCCGGAATATAGATTTTGGGAACTTCTTTGTGGCAAAGAACAATAAATTTCTGTTATTTTTTAGAGAATGCTAATGAGATTCAATCAAGTTGGTTCCATTGCATTTTTAGTTGATTAGGTTAGGAATTTTTTAGATTTAATATCTCACTAGTTCTTGAATTTCTAGATTTTCGACTAGTAATGTTTTTCTATTTTTTAGCATGCGTTAACAGAGGTATTTTTGACTGATTCCACTTGGAATGGGGACCTAAGACATCCTAGTGAATAAAAGAATGGTCCCATCCAATTTGGATTTTATTTTCTTGGCCATTCAATGAATTATAGAAAATTTGTACATCCTATAGGAAATCACTATAGCACCATGTAAAAAATTTTGTTTTGAGCCCAAATTGAGAAAAAACATCATTGAAGATGGGATTAGGTCTCTACTTGGCCTCCATGCCATAAAGACTATTTTAACCCTCTTTCTCCACACTTAGGTCAACATTTGGCCAGTTTTCAAGAGTAGGATTTGATTTCCATTTCTTCTATCTCTAGTCTTACATTAGATCTCATCAATGTTCTATATCATTCTACAAAGTTTTCCTCATGCATGAAGTAGACAGCTAGGTCATGAAATTCTGTTTCCTTTAGATAATTGAAATTCTTCTTGTTTGCATGATTTTTGGGTAAAATTCAATGTTTTATGCAGTGCAGGTGTTTCAGGAGTACAGAGAGATTCCATAGACAACAACCTCATCCCAACTTCACCCACCCATGGTCCTCACTCTCTTTCCTGAAACCCTCACCCATTTCATCATTTCACAAGGAAACTTCTTCAAGCTTTTTGAGAAAATCCAGTGATCTCCCAACTTTGGTTTTGAGTTCTAAAGTTGTCCTAGGCACTCCCTTGCCTCATTTAAACCACCAACCACCTTCCCTAAGTTTTCCATCACCTTCAACATCCATCCTTTTTCTCTTGGCTATATCCTCTAAGTTTTCAGGACATCCTGTAGGAAACCCTATTTTGATGCTGAATTGAGGAAAAATCTTGTAGGAAGCTAGCAAAGGGTCCCTACTTGTCTTCAAAGACCTCTAACCATTCACCATCATCTCCAAGCCACCTGCCATATCACCAAAAGGGATTAGCTTTCACACTCTCACATGAAAAAAGAAAAAAAAAACAATTTTTTTTTTATTCATTTACATGCATAGCAGTAGATGTTTTGATGGTTTGAATCTGCATGCTTAGGACATTAGGATTTCATACATGTTAACTTATCATTATTTTGAAGAAAAGCTTCTTAGCAATTAGTTAGGAAATGGCATTTTTTAGCATTTGATTTCAGTCTCCTTCCTTGTACCTTTTTTCTTACAATAGGTTAAGGTTCCATTTCAAACATTTCGTTTTCTGCAATTAGTTTAGGATTTGACTTTAGTACATGCACTCCATTATATCATGACAACAAAGGAGGGACACATTGTATGTTGCACATATATTGCCTATACCTCTTAAGTTTGTACAAGCCCTGGGTTGATAATTAAAGTCAGTAGCCTTGGGAGTTACAAGATTCTTGCTGTAATATCAAGGCTCATCACTTTTTGGCACCATTGTTGAGGAGGTGTCAAAGTATGAATTGTTTTCTTCCCTAGTTGATTCATTTATAATTTTTACAAAAAAAATCATTAGGAATAATTCATTTCAAAAGTAGAAAATTGCATTGCATTATATTTTTGATGCAATCATAAAAACAAAAAATCTGCAACACCAACCCACTCCCCCATTTGATCACGTGGTGTAGTAAGAGCCACATCACCATTGACTTTTACAGGTAGAAGAAGAATATGGAAAATAATGTAGATGAAATGGATGGAGATGATGAAGAAGATCCTCTCGGATTTCCCATTCAAGATATTGATGGTATTGTGCACATGAAGAACATCCCTCCATATTTTCTTCCAAAATTTCATGGTATAAGGTCAGAGGATCTGGAAACCTTTCTCCTTGAATTTCAGATTGTTTGTAGATCTTATGGTTACTTATTGAACACTGAAAAATTTAGATTGTTTCTGACAACATTGAAGGATAGGGATCTTAAATGGTTGATGTGTTTAGGGACTAATTCAATAAGATCATGGAATGATATGCAAAAATATATTTATAGAAAAACATAAATATCATCATCATAAAGAAGAAATATTGAGAATGAATCAAGGATAAGATGAGATTCTAGAGGATCTAACAGAGAAGTTCATGTATAATGTTAAGAGGGGAAAACTACATCATTTAGGAACTGACTCACTAAAAACCCTCTTACTTACAACAATTAGGGATGAATGGAATGATATTCTTGATCTCATGAGTAGAGGTGATGTATATCAATTATCATTTGAAGGAATTTGTGAAACATACAAAGACATATCAAGAGGAAATCCAAAAGTAAGTCAATCAACATCAAGATCAGTAAGCCAAGCTAAACCTGGAAATTTGTTTGATGACTTTAAAATAGAAATTCTTACCAATCTAACTGAACAAGTAGAAATGTTAAGAATACAAAATGAGAAAAAAGAATTTGTTTGAGTTTTACACATAGAATCACATGATGTTGAATGTTGCTCCTCATTACCAAGGTTAAGGGATGTTGACCAAGAGGATAATCGAGCAAGTAAATTTCCAATGCAACGATGTTATGTAGCTCCAACAAGACCATGGCAACCTACTCAGCCTGATATGATGAAAGACCCTAATTCACAATTTCAAGTTTATCCACCTCAAACTAATTGGAACACACCTTTCCCTTGGCAACATTAGCCATCTCAACCCCAAAACCAATCTTGGCAACAAGGTTGGAAAGGAACTTATGGGAGCCAACCACAATATCCTCAATATTTTCCTCAATATCCTCCATACCCAACTCCATGATATCCCTACCATTCACCTCCACCACAACCACAATCCTAACCACATCCATGTCAAATATACACTCCCACTCAACTACCTGTACCACCATTTCCAAACCCACACATTGAAGTAGCTCAACCCACTTACAATGCTGAGGTACAACACTTCCAAGCATCTCCTCTTGAGCTCAATGGTATTCAGCATAGATTAGGAAGATTATTACAAAAAAGTGATTCTGTTGATACCATTGAGGGACATCATGTAGAGAAAGAAGATTTGAAAGAGAAGTTCAAAGAATCATGGGTTTCACTTGATGAATAGAAGAAAATAAAATCAGAGATTGAGAAAGCTCCCTCGTGGTTCTCATCAAGTCCTCCATGTGTTCAAGAGAACAATAAACAAAAAGAGGAATATTTGAAGGTCATTGAAGAAGAAGACATCCAAGATGATCCAAATTAGCAAGTGGACCAGGGGCATCACAACAATATTGAAATATGGTTACAGACAATCATTAAGCTGTAGCGATACCCTCTTCTTCAAATGTGCTTGATATCATCAAAGTCAAATCATTTGATCTTTCAAATCTAGATACATGTCAAAGCATACATTTCAAGCCTCCACATCTTTTTTTATTTCATCTTGATGTGCACAAGGCTCCATTGGAAGTATTCTTATACTTGAAAGTGATTTTGTTTTTCAAGTATGGTAGGGTAGAAGAAAAAAAAGGTGATGACAAAAAAGAGAAAAAAATGAAACTCTCAAGTGAAAACCTCCATTAGGTGGTTAATAGGTTGGAGAAAAATAAAAAAGAGGAAAAAAGAAAAAGATCCTAGGTGAAAACTGCCTTTGAGGCACCTAGGACGACCTTCTAGTTGAAAACATCCTTGAGGCGGCTAGTAGGCCTAGAAGAAAGGAAAAATAAAAAAGAAAATATTTGCTTCATATATCTCTCTGATGAGTGCATGTACTCTCCAACATCTCCAAGCTACAAGAAAAAGTTGGTATCAAAAGGAAAATTTGTCAAGCCTAGTCAAAAGAGGTGAAACTTTGACTTTCTCTTCCTTTGCTCAAATGCTCCAACAAGGCCAAGGCCATGCAAATCCATCACCCCCATCTATCTTGAACATCCATGCATCATTCTCAAGCTTCTACCATTCAGTTTGCTTGTTATCCTAAATAACTACATGATCCTCTGTTTTACTATAGGATACAAAAATACATAGAGCAAAAATTTGTTTTTGCAATAACTTGAAAGCCATGCATTCATTTGTCAATTTGTTTCAAGGGGAGATGCAGACGGGTGATGGTAACATGCTCAAGCAATTTCAAAAAATTCTAGTGCGGAGATTGCGAGAAATCAACCTCCACCACCTAGAACCATTTTTTTATTTTCTCAATATCCGTGAATCCATTTAAAAATTAGTTGCATGGGGAGATCCATATGGATAATGGTAACATGCCCACAGAATTTCAGAAAATTCCAGTTCACAGTTTTCGAGAAATCAACCGCCATCACCTTTAGCCATTTTTTGTTTTCCTCAAGATTTGTGCATCCATTGGCTAAATGGTTTTCATGGGGAGGTGTATATTGATGATGGAAACATGCTCAAAACATTTCAGGTCAATCTATTCTACCATTTGGGAGATATGGACAAAACACATCCACTGTAAAAGTTTGTCCTAAAAACCTACAAGACTCTATAGGAGATCTTACAGGGTACAAAACAACACCTACAACATTGGCAATGAGTAGTTTTAAAAGGGAGAAACAAAGGTTGGCTTCATCAAGCAGTGATAAGGAGGTAGGCTCTATACTTTCCGACATTTTCTGAGTGAAAAGAATATAGAAAAACCTTCTAGTTTACTGAAAAATATTGCGTCTAGGGAAATTGTATACACATAATTTTTAAATTTGGTATCAGACATATACAAACCTCCATCCATCAGATAAAAATTTCAAGGTGAACTCATCAACACAATGAGGATTCATCAACACCCTCCTATACCAGACATATTCACAAGGTACAATTTCATGGGTTTGTTCAAAAATTGAGGTGATATGATGACGAAGTAGCCAGAGATTTGCAGTGAGCTTTAGCATGGAGATCCAGAGATCAAAGAAGTGCCCCTAGAGCTTAGAAGAAGCATCAAGATCAACAACATCACCATCCAAAACCTGCACATGAACATCAACTTAGCAATAGCATGCAGGTCTCTCCAACAACCATGAGGTAGGTACTAGTATGCAATATTCTTGACCTCCTCTTGAGCATATTATAGCTAGAAATTTGTTGTCAATGCATGATAGATGAAGTTTTATAAGCTAAGGATGGGTAAGCAATCTCAGATGCCATCAACTAGTTAATTGAAGCTCATTCCTTCACTCATGCAATTTTGAAAATTCATATTATGAAGGGTGATGATTTCAAGGAATGAGGACAACAATTAAAAGAAGAAACTTTTGCAAAGGCCAAGTCACCACAACACTCCAAGCCCTCCATCCACTTTATATTCACTATATATTCATCATTCATCCATCCCATTTCATCCTTGAAAAAATATAAAACAAACAAAGCATCCTCTCAATTTTTACAAACCTACACTACTCCCTTTGAGCCCTAGCATCATCATCCAATCCCTCTTCATTAGTTCTCATCACTCCCATACAGTTACAAGACCTTGAAAGAGCAGGAATGACTACTACAAGAATGAAAAATGTTTCTACAAGAAATAATAAATGAACAAATTATGCTATACCCCAAGATGGCAGAGCTTAAGAGAGACCTAAACAAAAAAAGAGAACTCCACAGCCATTAGGCAGTCATCTAGGCCATAAGAGAGAAGAAGAAGGAAAAAAAGGAAATGAGGCATTCACCATAAAAACAAAAATCAAACTATAGTGATGGAAATATGTTTTCCAAGAGGTCTCCAATCTCTTTCTATCTTTTGTCCAAGGCCTAAAAATGGGAAAAAGGCATCGGAGTCAAGTTGAGGGCCCGTCCTTGGCTCAAACTATCATTTATGCTAAAAAAGGGTATCTTGTAGTTTTAACAGGGTTTCCTGTAGGTTTCCTGTAGTTTTGGTAGGAATTACTATAGGATTTCCTAGTTCTCATCTAAATGCATTTTGAAGGTGTTACAGGTGTCCAAATGGAGGAATAATGTAGCAAAAGGTTGATAAGGCTATGGAAGACCTTGCTAAACTGAAAAATATTCAAGTACCCATTTTGAATAAGGGGAAGAAGACAAGCTAATAATCTCAAGAAATGGTGATTTTTCTTTGCACAAATATGTTTTTGGGCTTGTCCTTGCAAAACTTGCAACCAATATTCTTAATTCACAAGAGAGAGGCCACTGGGGCCATGCATGAGGCACAATGAGGTCATTACGATTCTCAAAGGATGAGCAACACTTTGAGTAGGATGGTATGATGGGCCTCTAAATTAGACATAAATTAAGGCCCATGCCTCTAAATTAAAACATAAATTAAGGCATGTCACCATCCTTCAACACATTAAAACTCTCTTTATACATTAGATAATGTATTTTTAACTTTAATATATTCATTACGAAGGTTTATGAATAATTGTATATTTGTGCCTAATATTATTTTTTATGGAATATTATGAGAATATTGGGAAGATTATGAATATTTGGAGGAGGAGATAATTTAGGGACCTGTTCCCTACTACAGGAGGATCAATAATAAATACTAAATCAACAAGATATTATGTAATTATGGCATAGATTGTGGAACTCCAATGATTGAGAAAATCTAGTAATGTGCTCCCTGCCATTTAATGCAGATTCCTAGTATTGGGGACCAGATCCACTAATCAAAGGATTTTAGTGGGGAAAGCTTCCTCGCTTCATGGGGAGCTATTCCTAATAATCTTGTATAAGTACGAAGTCGAGTTTGCCTCTAGAGATAAATTTTCATTAGTGTTTTTGTGGAGAGAGCTTGTATTTTTGCAGCTCCATTATATTTTTTTGCAGTGATGTAATTTTATTGATGAAAATAGTGAATATTGGTGTCATATTCAGCTTATAAATCTTGTTCTCCTCCATATGTCTCTGATTTTCCTTGGTTTGGGCAATCCCAGGGGCCTCAGAGCCCTTTTGCATCATTTTCTTTCCTTCTTTTCACTTTTTATTCACATGCATCTCTTCTTTTTATTTCTTTTTATTTCTGCATATAGTATTAACGATTTATTGTTGAAGGACTAAGTTAAATGGTTAATGAAAATTATTTTGTAGGATCAAAACCATTATTTCATCCTTGGAAAGCTTTGGAAGTTCATAGTGATCATTGAGCTTCTTGGATTTCTCTTCTTCGTCCCAAATATAGATTTGTGGAATTTCTTTGTGGCAAAGAACAATAAATTTCTGCTATTTTTTAGAGCATTCTTACAAGATTCAATCGAGTTGGTTCCACTTTAGTTATATCACAAAACATTCTAGTTCATAACAAAAATTATTCCATTGTATTTTCACTTGATTAGGTTAGGCATTTTTTAGATTTACTATCTCGCTAGTTCTCGAATTTCTAGATTTTCGACTAGTAATGTTTTTATATTTTTTAGCATGGGTTAGCAGAGGTATTTTCGAATGATTCCACTTGAAATTTGGACCTAAGACATCCTAGTGAATAGGAAAATTGTCCCATCCAATTTGGATTTGATTTTCTTGGTCATTTGATGAATTATAGTAACTTTGTACATCCTCTAGGAAAGCACTGTAGCATCTAGTAGGAAATTATGTTCTGAGTCCAAATTGAGAAAAATCATCATTGAAGACAGGATTAGGCCTCTACCTAACCTCCATGCCATCAAGACCATTTTAACCCTCTTTCTCCACACTTAGGTCAACATTTGGCTAGTTTTCAAGAGTAGGATTTGATTTCCATTTCTTCTATCTTTCGTCTTACATTAGATCTCTTCAATGCTCTATATCTTTATACAAAGCTTTCCTCATACATGAAGTAGACAGCTAGCTCATGAAATTCAGTTTCCTTTAGATAGTTGAAATTCTTCTTGTTTGCATGATTTTTGGGTAAATTTCAATGTTTGATGTAGTGCAGGTGTTTTAGGAGTACTGAGAGATTTCATAGTCAACAACCTCATCCCAACTTCATCCACCCATGGTCCTCACATTTTTTCACTAAACCCTCACCAATTTCATCATTTCACAAGGAAACTTCTCCAAGCTTTTTGAGCAAATCTAGCCATCAGCAATCTTTGGTTTTGAGTTATGAAGTCATCTTAGCCACTCTGTTGCCTCATGATGAACCTAGGTATTGCAGCAAGAATGTTGTAACTCCCAGGGCTACCAGCTTTACTTATCAACCCAGGGTTCATTGGAACTTGGAGGTGACAGTGGTATATGCACAAGTAGGACTGAAGGTAGTTCCTGTTGTCACTACTCATCTGGAAAGAGACCCCAGGGGTTCCAACCCAGCCTCTATAGAGTTAGAAGAAGCTTGATTTTGATGGAAGAAGAGAAAATCTATTCTAAGAGAGAGCTACTCTACTACAATAATGAAGAGAACAACTTGTAATTCTAACTCACGCCAAACCCTAACTAACAATCTAAATGGCTATGTTAAGTAGAATTGCTAAAACAACACTAATCTAATGCTACTATCTAAGTTGTAGAAGTAGAAAGAATCAAAACTAGACTAAGTGGTAAGCAAAGGAAACTAAGCTAAGTTTGTGTTTAAGTGGAAGAGTAGTTGGAGATGAAAATTGGTCAAAAGAGGACGTAAGGGAGCGACAACACATAAGAACCATTGGATCAATCGGTTAGAAGGAAAATGAACGTATAAGATTGAATCGCAGGACGATATGTAGGTAGACGGGTGACTAAGGTTAACTAATAGGATGGATGATGGAGACTAGATCGTGGGCAAAAGAAACCCGCAGAAATGGCAGGGCGTTTGCGGAGGTGGTAAGCTTTATTTTGTGTGCACTCAAAACCATAAGTTGTATTTTGAGATTTCATGCGATTAGCCTTACCGAGTGACACGTAGCACACAAAAACTACTTTTGTCACATGCTGTCAGACGGATAACGGTCGTGCAAGTGTCTGCACAAGATTACGCGACAGCCATTGGATTAGGCGAGGTTGATCCAAGCTACTTGGTGATTGGGTGAAGCGAAAGTCGTCAGATCAGGAGACAAATCGATGGTGGAGATTAAAGTGGGAGAAGAAAACATTCATAAATGTCATAATGGGTTTAGAGGGTGGTATGTTGTTTATTGCACACCCTGAAAGTTGTAAGAAGTTTTCTAAAATTTTATGCGATTAGTCTCCCTAAGTGACATGTAGCACAGGGAAACCACTCTCATCTCGTGCCCTCAAGTCGATAATGATTGGACAGAAATCCATGCTATATCACACAATAATCATCTGATCTAGTGAGGCAAATGAACAATGGATATTTGACTGAGCTAGTTGGCGAGCGGGTGCGCGATAGCCATTGGATCAGGTAAGGCAGATTGACTGTGGGGATTTAAAGTGCATAAAGTTAGCCTTGAAAATGAATTGGGTGGTGATTGGTTAGGTTTCGCTATGTAAGATAATCTAGGTTAAAAACTGTTTAAACATGAATTAACTACTTCTGCCTAAGTATTTCATGTTGAGGGAGAATGAAAGGGATATGAGGGAGATCAAATGACAAGAAGAGAGTGAAGGAGAAGATGATCATGAAAGGAACAGAGTAAAAATGTAATGAACCCAGTGACTGTATTAAACAACAAATTCTCTGTGAAAAACAAAACACTATGTTTTTGGGGTTGTTGCAGGGTTTCTTTCTCATGTCATGGTCCCAGAGGGAGGAGGTGAGGCCGAGACACCTATGGGCAACCTTGTGTGTAGATTTTAACCCCGTACAGAAATTACCTGCATACGAATTCTAAATCACAGGAAAAATAAAAATGCGAGCATAACACATAAAACACATATACATAGAGATTCCCCACTGGATCCCAAAACCGGGAATATCATCTTGATTTTTCATTATATTCCTTTCAATGTTACAATACATATTTATACATGCCGAAGCATCGAATACCATGGACCAAAAACCATCGTGTCCAAAACCATGGACCGAAAACCATCGCGTCCAAAAAACATGTGCGAAAATCATGCACAAAACCATAGGTGGGTTCGCCCAACCTAACATAGGGTCCAAAACCAAAATTTTCCGGGGCACTGCCCCGGACGCCATAAAGTGGGGTTATGGGTACCCCTCAAACCCCCTGTTAACTATGTGGAAAGAATATAACACAACCCAACATTGTGGATGTTTTATTTTGTAACCTGCTAATTGAATGAAAGCATAAATGAAGCAAACTGAAACACAACTAATATACTCTACACTACTATAATGAGACTACAAGCACTTAAACAAATAAGTAGTTAAACAATAAACCTCTGTAATGGAAATGAACTACTCAAGTAAATGAGCAATCAAACCATTCATCTATGCTACTGCTGTAATGGAAATGAACTACTTAAGCAGATGAATAGAAAACAGGAAGCTATGCTACTTAAAAATACAATAAAGAGGAGCTTTGGCTGCCAGGGTCAGGCGCTAACCCAAGAGCTTCAACCCTCTATGTTAACTCAGTGTTGGCTGAAAACAAAACTCATCTTCATTTTAAATCAAAAACTATTACAAGACTTCCAGCTTGAAAACAAAGTAGAGTTCTACAATGAGAAGTTGAATTCTTCCTAACACTTGGTAACTAAAAAACTGAGGTCCTAAGCCTCTCTACTTATACATCTAACTCCTCAATGACTTCCTTCAAAATTAAGGAGGCACAGCTCCTAATTCAATGATAAACTTGTGCCTTCCCTTTCACTAGCTTGGTTTCCTTCTAGTAGGGAGGCTTGGCTCCCAACTCAACATAAAATCATACTTTGACTTGCTTGGTTGCCTTCTAGTACACATGATTTGACTTGTTTTGCACTCTCACTTGCTTGGCTACCTTCTAGTACTCCTCATTTGGCTGTTTGCACCTTCACTTGATTAGTTTCCTTCTAAAAGGGGGTCTGTTTTTACTTTCAGCTGATGGAGCAATATTCAAATCGAGGGGCAGTAAATGAGGAGGATTTACCTCCTTTAATTCCTCTCCCTTTTCCCATTCAAGTTTTTACCAAGGTCCTTACCATATTTCCTTTCTTTTATCTTTTATCCGTGCATTTTCCTTGCTTTTATCCTTTATTCTTGCATTACATGCACATTCGACCACAAAGCAAAATATCCAACTCAACTCATCTCATAAACAAAATATAATCGGAAGTATGAAATAAGTTGTGAGAGTAATTGGTTTGACTAAGCTAGGAGGTGAATTAAGGTCATTTAAGGCCCATATAATTACTCAATGATGAGGCTCATCATCACCCCCTACTAAAAGTGTTGCTCATCCTCTAAGCAACTTAGTGGTTCAGGTAACCTCTCTGACATGTCATGCTTCTGCTGTGGTCTCTACTTCTTGTTTATAGAAGCCTAATTTTACTTATACTTCTCCCCACTCATATTATTTGATATTCAAGCTATGTGGCAGTGTTTTCCATATCCTTACGTAGGCATTTATATTATCATTTCTTAGCAGCCAAAATATGTCCTCAAAATGTGAACTTTCTTGCCCTTGAGCAGCAAGATATCGAGGTGCCAATAGAGGATTATTTAAAATTAGATTATGGGTATTGATTAAGGCCATGGAATTTGATTGTTCAGCTGATTCTCTATCCCTGATGCCACTTATCTCTTTTGTTTCTTGCTCCTCTTTCTTGTTCTGAAATGTAGAGGGGGTTGCCTCTTTCTTTTCCTTTTTTGCTTGACTGGTTTGCTGAGAGAAGTGATGGCATCTATTGCCTTCTACTCAGGGACCTCTAGAGACACCCCAGATGACTCCACATTTTGTTCTTCCCCTTCTATTTCAATGTATTCTTCCTCTCTTTTTTTTCTTTCTCATCTCTATCGGCTTCTTGCTTCATCTCTTCCTCTGTTTCAATGCCTTCTTTCTCTTCTGTTTCAACAACATCCTTTGTATTAGTTCCTTCTACACCCATCTCATCCCCATATAGCTCTGTATATTCTTCTTCTGAGCATCTTTCTTTTGAGGCTGGAGGAGGAAATAAGCAAATTATTTGGGGGAAAAAACATAGTTTTCTATGTATGTAAACCACTAGCGTTCTAGAGGAAATTGGCCACCTTTTTACTTACAAACCAGCTACCTCTTAACCTTTACAACGTTTGATCAAATGATGCATATGAGCGAGTGAGAATGCCACGTTGCAGTTGTAAAAGATTAAAGGTGCTGTTGATGGTCATTCTTCTTCCTACTCTACTATCTGCTGATGGTTTCTTGACTGTAGATTTGATGCTATCGTTGATGTTGTATGGTCATCTTTCTTCCTCCTCTGCTATCTGTTGATGGTGTTTGTGACTGCAGATGTGATGCTGCTAAATTGATAGAGGGAGTAGGCGTGTGTGTGGATTCAGGGATGATGGTAATGGATGAGGTGGGGTTAGATCATGTCGGGAATAAATTTTGGAGATCTAACCAATCTACCAGTCTAGCGATCCTATAGAAAACACAATTTTCACCTGAATTGGAGCAATGAAGTGAAAGAAAATGGAATTAATGGAGGGATGCATGGTAAGGAGTGGAGGAGATGAACATATGTGAGGCACGGCTCCCTTTGGATCTTCTCTTTGCCCCCTGATTGTCTTTCTCATCCTCCTACAAATAACAATTATGTTTTTTTTCTCTCTTATTATTATATATTTTTGTTTTTTTCCTAAAACACCTAGGCTTCTTCAGAGAGGTTTTCACCCTCAATATTTTCCTTGGGTGCCTCAAGGAAGGTCTTCACCCAAGGATCTTCTTTTTCTCTCCATTTTTATCATCCTTGGGTCGCCTCATGGAGGTTTTGAACCCAAATATGGGACTCAAGCACCTCATGGAGGTTTTCACTTGAATCCTTATTCAGTTTTCTTTCTTTTTTTAGTGACCTGATCACGAAGGAGCTGAAACTTGCTCCATCATCATCATTGTCTTATTGATATTTTCAATGAATTCTTACTTAGATAAAGCCCTCTTGTACGTTTTTAATATGTTTCCATTAACTAGTAATGGATTGGCTTCTTCATTTATAGTTCTGATCTACACTGAACCATTGTCATGGAATCCTTCCACCACATAAGGTCTGAGCCCTATTGTCCTTAGCTTGCCCTTGAAGTCTTTATACCTGGAGTAATATAACAATGCCCAATCTCCTTCTTCAAATTGGTTCTCCTTAATATGCTTCTCATGCTAGATTTTCCTCTGAAGTTGAACTTATAGAGGAGGGCCTACATTCTAAATTCATCAAAGCCATTCAAATGGAACAATCTTTCTTTTTGTGCATGACTGGTATCCTTTTGTGCATGACTGGTATCCAAATATAGTTGGGCTAGCATCCTCAATGTATTATATTGAAATTCGATGGACAACAAAACCTTTTTCCCATAGACCAACTCATAGGGTGTAAATCCAGTGGTGGTCTTCCATGTCGTATTATAGGCCTAGGTGGCCTCAACTAGTCTTGTTGTCCAATCGTTTCTGCTGTTGTTGACTACCTTGGTTAGGATATTCTCTAGTTCTCTGTTGGTCACCTCCACTTTCCCATTAGCTTCTGGATGATAAGGAGTGGAGGTCCTATGCTTTATTTTTTGATGCTTGAGCATTTCTTCAATCATGCTAGAGGTAAACTAGCTACCTTGGCCTGTGACTAGCTCTCTAGGGTCCCCAAATTTGTTGAATATATTCTTGCTGAGGAATTCAACCACCTTCTATTCTGTTGTTGCCTTAATTGCCTTGGCTTCAGCCCACTTATTCAAGTAATTAGTGCACACAATAATGTGTTGTTTTTGCTTTGAAGGAGGATTGATAGGCCCAATGAACTCAATGTCCCACTTGTCAAATGGATGGAATGTCACTTGAGATTGTAGGGGCATTTCATCTCTTATAGTAGGCTTTCCCATCATCTGGCACCGATCACACTGACTAATGTACTTTTTCACATCTTGTTGAAGAGTAGGACAATAATAGCCTACTTGTATCACTTTGAATGCCTTCCTCTTTACTGAAAAGTGACCTTCACAAGGCCCATCAGGATAGGTTAGAAGGATGTCAAAAACTTCCTCTGCCATGACACACCTCCTCAAGATATGGTCTAGGCCAAGTTTGAACATATGGCACCCAATCTAGGTGAAGGGGGCACTTTTCCTGATTATCTTTCTCTTTTCTTTGGAGGAAGGCTTGGTGGGAATTATGTTGATACCAAATAGTTTCTATATCAGCAAACCATGGGGAGAGCACTGAAATAACAAATAAATGTTCATCTCGTAACTGATCAACCACCATTCCTTCTTCACCTGCAGGCAGATTCATCCTAGATAGAAAGTCAGCAACAACATTCTCCTTACCAGGCTTATCAATAATAGATAGGTCAAACTGTCGTAATAAAAGTAACCAGCTTATGATACTAGCATTTACATCTGGTTTGTTCATTAAATATTTAATTGCAGCATGATCAATATGCACAAATGTCTGGTAGCCTGTAATGTAATTCTTAAACTCATTTAATGAATGCACAATAGCCAGGATTTCTTTTTCCATCACAGTATAATTTAACTCAACCTTTGACAGGTTTTTACTGGTAAAATCGATGTCGTAGGGCAATTTGTTCTCTACGTAACCTAAGGCTACTCCTATGGCTTTCTGTGAGGCATCAACATGAATATGAAAAGGGAGAGCCCAATTTAGGCATTTGAGAATTGGTGCAGTGGTTAACTTCCCCTTTAGAATGTCTAAGGCCTCTTGACAACTCTTTGACCATATAAATTCAAAATCTTTGGCCAACAACCCAAACAAAGGAGAGGTCAACTTGTTGAAGTCCTTTATGAACCTTTTGTAGTACCCAGCAAACCCTAAGAAACTCCTTACATCTCTCTACTTTTGTGGAGGTGGGACCCTTTGGATGATGGTTATTTTGTTTGGGTCCACCTCAGTCCTTGCTGAGATATGGAATGACCTAGCACAGTCCCTTCAGTCATTAAGAATTCACATTTTATGGACTAGGAGATAGGTTAATTTCAATGCATTTGCATAATACTTTGCCTAGGTTAGTTAGGGCTTCTAGAAAATCAGAGCCATAAGGTATAAAATCATCCATATAGATCTCTACAAAATCATGTAGTAATTGAGCAAAAATACTCAAGACCTCTCTCTGGAAAGCGGCAAGAGCATTGCATAAGCGAAAAGGAAGGACCCTATAGGCAAAAGTACCACAAGGATAGGTGAATGTGGTTTTATCCTTGTCTTCGTGGCATATTTGGATTTGGTTGTACCCACTGAATCCATCTAGGAAATAAGAGAACTTCTTCCTTGCTAGGCCATCTAGCACATGGTCAATGAAGGGTAGGGGAAAATGATCCTTCTTTGTGGCTTTGTTCAACTCCCTATAATTGACACAAATCCTCCACTTACCATTCTTCTTGGGAACTGACACTAAAGGAGAGACCCACTCACTGCAGAGATAAGGTAAATGGACCTGGCATCTAACAACTTTTTGCAATTCTTATTTCACTATGTATTTAAGGGCTATATTCATTCTCCTTTGTGGTTTCCTGATTGGCTTGGAACCTTCCTTGAAGTATATGTGGTGAGTACAGACTAAGGGGCGTACTCCCTTTATTTCCTTGTAGCTCCAAGGAAAGCATTCTGGGTTTTCTTTCAACAAGTTGCATAGCTTTTCCTCTTCAAGAGCAAACAGAGATGGGTTAATTTTCAAAGTTTTCTCTGGGCCAAATTCTATGGTTTTGACTCGGAGTGGGTTGGAATTCGCCAAGGATAAGTCAACTTGATGATTTTTCATTGTTTCCTTTACTTCTTCTTCTAATGGTAATGAACAAGAAGTTTCACTTTGGAGCAGGTGTTCAATTAAGTCATCATCCTCTTGTTGTCCCCCTCCTATGGTTGCTTCCAAAGTATAAAGTTGGGCATAATAAAGCTCATCTTCTTCCTCCTCCTCCAACCATAAAGGTAAATCATGTTCTATGGAGGGTTGAGCCGGAGGGTATAAGACTAATTGTTTGGACAATGCACATTATTGATGGTCATATTCCCAGCTCTGCAACTACTGTAGGCATCAGCTATGGCCAACCATGGCCTCCCAAGGATGAGAGGGTAACCAATAAGCTTAGCCTTAGGCTGGAGAACTAGGAAATCTACAGGGTGCTCCCAGGAGTCAATGGAGACCATCACATCCTCTAGAATTCCCTCAAGGGTGACTGTGGAACAGTCTGCAAGTTGCAGAACTCTTGTGGTCTTCCTCAATGACCCTTGGAGGTTAATCTTGAGCATGGTGTCCTTGTTCATCACATTAATGTTAGCCCCAATAAAAATCAGAGTGCGTGGGAAAATGGTGTCATTGATGTACACATCTACTACAAGGCTTCGAGAGTCTAAGTATTTTGGACATATTACCTGCCCTAGCATTAAGTCAAATAATAGCCCAATGACATTAATGATAGGGACATCCCTTTTTCTTCTTCCTGGATGCTTGAAGCACTTCTCCTTAATCAACTTATTGTAGATAGGAACATCTTTGATTGCCTGCAGAAGGGGGATCTTTGCACATAGATTCTTCAATTCTCCCAGAAGTTCAGTTTCTTCTAGGGTAGGCTGGAGTGGTTGGGCTAATCCTTCAGGAAAAGGTGGGTTTTCTTTAGGGTTGCTTTCCTCTCTTTCTTCCTCAACCTCCCTATGTGTAGAGGGAGGTTGGTTATCTCGGAGAATTATCCCAGATATTAGGTTGATCTCTTGGATTTCTACAACATAAGTTGGGTATGATGTCTCTCCATTGTATCCTTGTTGAGATTTCCTATTGTTTGGGTTTGGATTTGGCTAGGTAGGCATCTAGGGTTGCTTAGGTGAAGTAGAGTGCAGAAGTTGTGGTTGGGTAGGTGGTGGAGGAAATAGCGGTGGAGCATTGCTGAATTAGGGCCTCCACCCCTGGGGTGTGGTATTCCACTGATGTTGTGGCTGAATTTAAGGTTGAAATGATTGCTTGGATGGCTAGGAATGATACTAAGGTGCATATGACTAAGGAGGGGGTGTAGACTAGGAAGGATGAGCAAGGGGTCCCCAAGAAGGTATAGTGGTGGTTTGGTTGGGTCTGTAATATTCATGGGATGATCATTGCATACCCTGCTGGTACGGTCTAGGCCCAAGAGGTCTCATGCGGTTGATGTAGCAAAGCTACTCAATGACCCCTTTACCTCCTTGATATACATCTTTGGGTCCAGGGAAAGAAGGTCACTTGGCTGTGGAATTGTTTTGTTCACAAACTGAGCCAAGGCCCTCTCTGCTTCCTCTTGCTTCCTTTTGATATTCATGGTATCAAATTGTAAGGCAAGGGTTTGCAGCATCTCACTTTCGAAGTCCTCCAGCATATTCCAATTTCACCATTGATGGATGAGTTGGGAGATGATGTACTGGCCATAGGTTGACTACTCCTACCCTTTTTGCTAGTTTCCCTAGAATGGTTTCTAAAGATAGTCTTGACATCCTCATAGGCTAGTTAGTAGATATCTCCTCCTGCTAAAAGACGCAAGGTATCTAGGATATCCTCCCTTATTCCTCTAAGCAGGACCAACTTCAGTGACTCAGGGTCAGGTGTGCACCTGGGCTTTCTATAACTGAGCTAGAATCTTTCTTCATAGTCCTCTAAGGATTCATCTTGGCCTATGGTCATCCTCAAAATATCTTATTTAGTGTCCTTTGACCTAAAATACTCCCTATATTTGTTGTTAAATGCATGTTGCATCTGAGCCCAAGTTATGATGCTATCTCTAGGTAAACCCATCAACCAGAACAATGTTGCATCCTTGAGGGTAGATGGACAAAGTTTTAACTTTTGCTCATCCTTTGTATATTCATAGGTTTGAAATATAACAACAAACTCAAATAGGAAAGTGTCAGGGTCCTCTATGGTCAAGCCATGGAAATGAGGTAGAGAAAAGGGGCTTATATTCTACATTTTAGTGTCCCCATTGGTTTCCCTAATGGGGAAGGCACCCTCAATTCTCTCTCTATGACCTCTATCATCTTGGTTTTCATCCATTGGTTCAGCAGGAATGGTTTATTCCTCTTCCTCTTCCCCTATAGGTTCTTCGAATATTTTAGGTTACTCACCTAAAGGTTCTTCCAATTCATAGTCATCAAAGAAGAGACAAGGTTGACTATTGGATGTAGTGGGGGTATTTGGCAAGAATTTTCTTGAATTATCCCTATTCCTACGAGGCATGAAAGGTAATGTTTTTTTTAAGATATTCTTTAAAGCTGGAAAGTACTCTGCAAAAAGGAAATTGCTGATTAAATGAAAAACTACTAACAAAATGGAAACTATTTGCAGAATGAGATTGCTGATTGAATGGAAAGAATTCTAACAGAAAGAAAACTACTTGCAGAATGAAATTGCTTAATTGAATGAAAGAATACTAACAAAAAGGAAACTACTTCCTGAATTGAAATTGTTGATTGCAGAATGGAAAGGAAAGCAAAGAAGTGATAAATGAATGAAAGAAACTATATTAATTTTGTAGAAATAAACTAATGGAAGAAAAATGAAGACTAGAAGTAGAAGAAAAGAAAGTTAGAGACTAGAAATAGAAGAAAGAGCAGTAATTCACATCCTACTTTGACACCTCCCCAGCAACGGTGCCAAAAACTGATGAGCCTAGGTATTGCAGCAAGAATGCTGCAACTCCCAGGGCTACCAGCTTTACTTATCAACTTGGGGTTCATACAAACTTGGAGGTGACAATGTTATATGCACAAGTAGGAGTGAAGGTACTACCTGTTGTCACTACTCATCTGGTAAGAGACTCCAGGGGTTCCAAGACAGACTTCTATAGGGTTAGAAGAATCTTGATTTTGATGGAACAAGAGCAAATATATTCTAAGGGAGAGCTACTCTACTACAGTAATGAAGAAAACAACTTGTAATGCTAACTCACACCAGACCCTAACTAACCATATAAACGGCTATGTGAATCATAATTGTGAAAAAAACACTAATCTAATGCTCCCATCTAAGTTGCAGAAGTAGAAAGAATCAAAACTAGACTAAGGGGTAAGCAAATGAAACTAATCTAATTCTATGTTTAAGCGGAAGAGCAGTCGGAGATCAAAATTGGTCAAAAGAGGACATAAGTGAGTGACGATGCATAAGAACCATTGGATCAGTCGGGGGAAAGGCAAATGAATGGATGAGATCAGATCATAGGAGGGTACATAGGTAGATGGGTGAATGGTGTTAACTAATAGGATGGATGGTGAAGATTACATCACAAGTAAAAGAAATGTGCAGAAATGGTAGCGGGTTTGCAAAGATGGTAAGCTGTATTTCATGCGCCCTCAAAACCATGAGCTATATTTTGAGATTTCACATGATCAGCTTTACCGAGTGACACGTAGCACAAGAAAACCACTTTTCTTGTGTGCTCTTAGCCAGATAATGATCGTGTAAGTGTCCACGCGACATTGTGCAACACCCATTAGATCAGGTGCAGATGATCAATGGTGGAGATTGACCAAGATAGTTGGATATTGGGTGAAGAAAAAACCATTAGATCAAGAGAAAATTGATGGTGGAGATTAAAGCAGGAGAAGAAAATGTGCGGAAATGATAGAACAGATTTAGAGGGCGGTAACTTGTTTATCATGTACCCTCAAAGCTGTAAGCAGTTTTTTAAATTTTACATGATTAGCCTCCCCGGATGACATGTAGCATGGGGAAACCACTCTTATTTCATTCCCTTGGGCGGATAACGATTAGACATAAATCCACACGATATCACGTGATAGTTGTCAGATCTGGTGAGCAGATCAAAGGTGGAGATTTCACCACGCTAGTTGGCGAGCGAGTGCACAATGGCCATCGGATCAGGCAAGTCAGATCGACTGTGGGGATTTAAATGGCATAAAGTTGGCATTCAAAGTGAATTGGGTAGTGATTTGTCAGGTTTTGTTGTGTAACGCAATCAATAGGTGAAAACCATTTAAACTTGAATTAACTGCTTCTGCCTAAGTATTTCATGCTAAGGGAGAATGAAATGGATATGAGGGAGATCAAATGATAGGAAGGCAGTGAAGGAACAAATAATCATGAAAGGAACATAGTAACAATGTAATGAACCTAGTGACTGTATTAAACAACAAATTCCCTGTGAAAACCAAAACCCTATGTTTTTGGGGTTGTTGCAGTGTTTCTTCCTCACATCATGCTCCTAGAGAGAGGAGGTGAGGCCAAGACACCTGTGGGCAACCTTGTGGATATTTTCTTTGCTAACCTGCTAATTGAATGAAAGCATAAATGAAGAAAATTTAAATAGAACTAATCTACTCTACACTATTGTAATGAGACTACAACTACTTAAACAAATAACCAATTAAACAATAAACCTTTGTAATGGAAATGAACTACTTAAGTAAATGAACAATCAAACCATGAATCCATGCTACTGCTATAATGGAAATGAACTAGTTAAGCAGATGAACATAAAACATGAAGCTATGCTACTTAACAATACAATAAAGAGGAGCTTTGGCTACTAGGGTCAGGCCCTAACCCAAGAGCTTCAACCCTTTGAGTTAACTCAATGGTGGTTGAAAACAAAACTCATCTTCATTATAAATCAAGACTTGCAGCTTGAAAAAAGGTAGAGTTCCATAATGAGAAGTATGAATTCTTGCTAAGTCCTAGTAACTAAAAAAATTGAGGTCCTAAGCCTCTCTACTTATACATCAAAATGTCTCCAACAACTTCCTTCAAAATTAGGGAGCCATAACTCCCAATTCAATGATAAACTTGTGCCTTCCCTTTCACTAGCTCAGTTGCCTTCTAGTACTCCTCATTTTGCTGTTTGCACCTTCAATTACATGGTTGCCTTCTAGAAGGGGGGTTGTTTGTACTTTCAGTAGATGGAGGCATACTCGAATGGAAAAGCAGTAAATGAGGAGGATTCACCTCTTCTAATTCCTATCCCTTGTCCCATTTTAGTTTTTACCAAGGTCTTTACCATATTTCCTTGATTTTGTCTTTTACCCCTGCATTTTCCTTGCTTTTATCCTTTATTCCTACATGACATGCACATTAGACCAAAAAGAAAAATATCCAAGTCAACTCATCTCATAAACAAAATGTAATCAAAAGTATGCAATACGTTGTGAGAATAGTTGGTTTGACTAAGCTAGGAGGTGAATCAAGGTCAATTAAGGCCGATTTAATTACTCAATGATGACGCTCATCACTTCATTCCATCCACCAACCACCTTCCCTAAGCTTTCCATCACCTTCAACATCGATCCTTTTGCTCTCAGCTATATCATGTAGGTTTTCATGGGATTCTATAGGTTTTCAGGACATAGTCTACGAAATCCTGTAGCATCCTGTAGGAAACCCTGTTTTGAGGCTGAATTAAGGAAAAAGCCTCTAGGAAGCTAGCAAAGGGTCCCTACATGTCTCCGAGGCCTTCTAACCATTCAACATCATCTCCAAGCCACCTGCCACATCACCAAAAGAGATTAGATTTCAAACTCTGACATGAATAAAGACAAAAAGAAAACCATATTTATTTTATTCATTTACATGCACAGTAGTAGAAGGTTTGATGGTTTGATTCTATGTGATTAGGATAGTAGGATTGCATACATGTTATCTTAGCATTATTTTGAAGCAAAGCCTCTTAGAATTTAGTTAGAAAAAGGTTTGTTTTAGCATTTGATTTCAGTCTCTTTCCGTGTACTTTCTTTCTTGCAATAGGTTAAGGTTCCATTTCAAACATTTCATTTTCTACAATTAGTTTAGGATTTGACCTCAATACATGCACTCCATTACATCATGACAAAAAAGGAAGGACACATTGTATGCTACACATATAGTGTTGATACCTATTAATTTTGTACAAACCCAGGGTTGATAATCAAAGTCAGTAGCTTTGGGGATTGCAACATTCTTATTGCAATACTGAGACTCGTCAATTTTCATAACCTTAATACGGGATCTTCGAAAGACAATTACCCACTGCCCAAGATGGATTACATATTACATAAGGTGGTTGGATCAGTTAGAAGGTCCATGATGGATGGGTTCTCTGTTTACAACCAAGTGGGAGTCCCCTTAGGGAAATTTCATGTATGCTCGCATGCCTTTCAGTCTTATTAATGTAGGAGCCACCTTTCAAAGAGCTATGGATATAGATTTTGTAGGAGGTAAATACAAGTTAGTGTTATATGTAGGTGATATCATAGTATTCTCTAATATCGATGAAGAACACATCCTCCACTAGAACTCACCTTTGAGAAATGCAAGAGGTATGGGCTATCTTTAAATCCCAAGAAGTCTCAGTTTTCCTTAGTGAGGGGAAGGTACTAGGATGCATAGTGGCACAAGAAGGAGTGAAAATTGATCATAAGTGAGTCAAAGTTATCAATCACATTCCTCTACCCAGAAATAAGAAAGAGGTCCAAGTCTTTTTGGGGAGAGTCAATTTCTTGATGAGGTTCATACCCAACTATGCAGAAATAGTGAATGGTATTACAAATATGCTAAAAATGAAAATGAAGTCATATGGATCCCTACCTCTTGAGATTATTTTACTAGAATTAAAGAAACGTTTTTTGAAGAACTAGTACTAGTCGCCCTGACTACTCAACACCTTTCTATATCTTTTATTTTGATTCTCCGCATACTATTTCCACAATCCTACTAGAGAAGAATAAAGACGGATATGAACATCCCATCACCTTCTTCAGCCAAGTACTAAGGGATGCTTATATGAAATATAACATCCTGGAGAAGCAAGCCTATGCTCTAGTAAAAGTGTTAAAGGAATTTTGAGTGTATGTTCTATAGTCATAAATAACAACATTTGTCCCAATAATAGCAGTTAAGGACATCCTTGTGCAAGGAGACAACGAACGAAAAATGGGTAGGTGTATAGAAAAGGTACAGGAATATGAGTTATACATAAATCCTACTAAGCTCAGAAAAGGCGAGGGGTTGGCCAAGATTTTCTCATAATCAAACTGCTAAGATTTGGGAATAAACCTAATAATAGAGGAAGACAAAACAAAATTTCAGCAAAATGGGATTAAAACAGCAGATCAAAAGATCTGTGCTAAATATGAGGGATCACCCTCGTATAAGAATATCATCCATTATCTCTTATTCATGAGGTTCTCAGTAGTGCTGGTAAACCCAAATATAGGAAATTAAGACTACAAGCTCGAAATTCTATCATATCCAATGGTAAACTCTACTAGAAATACCCGGTGCGAGTTTTTCTTTTATGTTTGGTAGAAGTTGAAACCCATAAAGTGATTCAGGAATTTCATGTAGGAGCTTTTGAAGGTCATTACAATTGGAATACCACAGCTCATAAAATCATCAAGGTAGGATTCTACTGGCCTACAATATTTGGAAATGTGCATTTACAACCCAGGTCATGTCAATCATGTGCCAAGTCTTTGCTGAGAGACAAAAACTTTCTCCTCTTCCCCTGATCCCAGTGCATGAGGAAGAACCCTTCAAACAATGGGGACTAGACTTCATAGGTGAGATAAAAGAACCTTTTAGTGGCCAATATAATTGGATATTAATGGCCACAGATTATATCACCAAGTGGGTAGAGGCCATTCCAGCCATAAACGCTATAGACTCAGTGGTAATTAAGTTTATGGAGGAAAACATATTATCACATTTTTTTCGCCTTGCCAAAATCATCACTAACAATGCTCAAGTCTTCAAGTCTGCAAAATTCATCAACTTTTGTCAGAAATTCAATATCATCATAAAGCACTCCACTACCTACTATCCTCAAGGAAATATTTTATTTGAGTCCTCAAACAAAACTGTGATGAGAGTGTTGAAGAAGACCATCACCGAAAATGAGAGGAATTGGGACACCCAATTGAAGTTGTCACTCTAGGCTAACCGAGTGACTCCTAAACATTCCACTAGAAAGTCACCTTTCGATCTAGCGTATGGTAAGGCTGTAGTCTTCCCAATCCAATTAGCAATGTCAGTGGTGAAGTTACTACATGAAGTTGAGGAGCAGATGATTGCTTTGATACGAAGGATAAAGCAACTAGTTGAGCTTCATGAAAACATGGAACATATTGGGGCTAAATTGGCAAATTACCAATAGAAGATGAAATCTATGTTTGAAAAAAAGGCCAAGGATCGACCTCTTCAACCGAGTGATTTAGTTTTGTGATGGAATGTCCAATGGGAAGGAGAAGGTAAACATGGAAAATTTGATTCCCTTTGGTTCGACCCTTTCAAAAGTTTAGAGAAAAAATGAAATAGCATGTACCTATTCAAAAATTTGGAACATGAATTATTGGAGATGCCAGTATATGGTTAGCTCCTTAGACTTTATTTCCAATGTTAAAGGTACCTATGTTGCACTCATTGTAAATACCATTGTGTACATTGTAATTATCATATGGAATTTTTCAGTTTTTTGTTTAAAATTTCACCTTCACAAAATTTTCATTTGTTTGAGAAGACTCCATGCCCATAAAGAGAAGTTCAGAGGCTGTAGGTTCTCGATGCATTGCAATCCAATGCCCCATTCCCAGGTGGATCCAACATTGTCACTCACTACCAAATGTGTTTTCAATTGTCCAAAGTGAAAAAAAGAAGTGAATTTCGAAGCCATATTCCAAGCTAGAAAAGGTTATAAAGCTAAATCATCCCCTCTACATTAGATATTTATCAAAATAAGCTTTCCAATGGTATGTGGAAGTTCATAAATGGACTTCTGGATCAAAAGTTAGAGTAGATTAAATCTGTTGTTTGAAAGCAAGAAAACTAAGAGAAAAAGACCAAGCGTAAGGTCCCAGTAGATTGGAGGTCCCGACTCCCAGCAAATCGCAATCAAAGTTTTCTAGAAGCAGAAGTTAGTGAGGTTAGAGAAAAATGGCGATGGAGTGATCACCGATATCACAAAGTTTAGAGAAAAATGGCGATGGAGCAATCACCAATATCGCAAATCTCATATCAGTTCCAGGTCATATCGTCAATTGATGATCGACATTATCAAAATGTAAACCTCAAATAGGTTCCAATCAGTGAACATTGATGGTGATAAGGGTTTGGGAGGGCCAAAAATGGTTTAACAAAGTATTTCAGTGAAAATCCAAGTATTAGCAGGCATTTTCTCTCTCTTCAAGGGGCCACGTGGCAGAACACTATTGGAGCCGATGAAGGTGCAGGGCAACTGGCGTCATCATGACATGGCATTATCGAGGACATGTGGCATTCTGATCTAAAATTTTCAGGGGTCTATGGGGTCATATCTAGCTGACACATGTCACCACTGAGGAAGTGACATATGGCAGTGCTAACGTCACCAATTGGTAATCATCAATCGATGAAAGAAGACATCACTCCATAGTGAAACCTCCAATTTTGATCATGCGATAAAAGGCCTCCGATAAGGGGGCTATCCAATGGAGACGGGAAGAGCTAAGAACCAAGAGCTAAGCAGGATAGGCGATCCCTTATCTCAGTAATTGTAAGTATCAAAGGGTACAACAAAATACAACATCATGAAACTTCCAAACACTGATAACTTTAAAATATCTGATTGCGAACCTCCGATTGGGGAGCTCTAATAATGGGGATAGCCAATGGTCACGGGAGATCGAGGAACCAAGGGCTAAGTAGTGAAGGTGGTAAGTGATCGGCAATTGGAAAAACCTTATGTCACCTTAATCCAAGTGAAATCCCTGATTTCAAAACACCAACTAAGAAGCTTTGACATGACGGTTGAGCCCAAGGTCATAGCCCTCGGTCATATGAGTAGAAATGTAGAAAGGGGAAAAAGCACATGGGGCCTAAAGGGGATCAGAATTCGCATTTTGTAATGGTTTTTAGTGTTAAGTGCAAGTACTAGAAAATCCTTTATATGACACTATGGTTGTTTTCAAATGAATACAGGGCTTCCATAGTGTTTTACAAGGACTCTGAAAGGGCGGATGAGTCAGCAACTTTAATTCATGAGTGGCGCAAAATACATTTTTCCCATCATGGGTAATCACTCCCGCTTCGTGAAAGAGAAGAAGAAAAATTTTTAAGACAGAAAGTGACAGGGAGCTGGCCAAGAGAGCATGAGGCATAATGTAGAAGAAACTCAGTTGGACCAGAGGCCAGAAAGGAGAGTGGCCTCGAGATATTTTCTATAGGACCATCATTTCATTTCACTTGTTAATTTTGTTTTTTTGTTTTTTTGTTTTTTATTGATATTTTTATTTTATTTTATTTCCAAGAAAAGAATCTTTTTGTTGTAATAATTTGAGGTCACAAAGTCAAAACACCAAGACATATAGTCGTGTAGGCACCTGGAAGCTCTAGCCTGAGATATTTTGTAATTTTCATGTTCTCCCTCTCCTTCTAAAGAATAAGTACATGTTATTTCTGAAACTATATGACTTCTAGATCTGCATCTTTCAGAATATCAATGAAACAATAGTGATTCCAATCTTCAAGTACTACAATATGTTACCTCTCTGTTAAATTCCATTATGTTCACATTTCTTCTCTAATTTAATGTAACTGTAGTTGTTAGAAATATTTCATATGCTCTTACAGATTCATTTGTATTGACTTGTTAATCCACCTTCCTGTATGTATCTTTGGGATTATATCTTTAAAATAGCACTACATGAATCATATCACCCAATCCTCTTTCATGCATTATGTTCTTCTAACTTAGATAAGTGTATAATTCTTCAAGTTTCAAGCTCTATATGATGAGTTATTCTATCTCCTTCTCTTCTTTCATCACTCTACTAGAAGCTGATTAAATTGTAAGTCCTCGAACTACTAGGCCTCCACTAATTTATACCTATATTTCTATGAGTTGTATATGCGAAACATAGCATAAATACATGGCTTATGTCCATTTATGAATGAACCAGCTCATGATGTTTATTGTATATATGTACTTACATATGTGTAGAAAATGTATATCATGTCTCTGATTTCCTTAAAATCATATGAGACACATAAAATCTAGATGTTACCAGGCACTAGTTTGGTAAGCAATCTGAGGTTGTCTCTGAAAGAGGCAACATATTCTTAAATATTATCCATATGTTGTTTCTAAGTCTTTCAATTGCAAAATAAAGTTTTCTTATTTCTAGAGATCGAATTTTAGGATACTAGAAGCTCAATGTTGTGATGGAGACAGTAATTATCCGGTGTACAGAAGGTACTACCACTGATGGGGAACCTATTATTACATAACCCCCTAAAACAGTTACCTTGTAGAGGGTTGAATTCTCTTTGGAAGAACATGGCTTTTAGAAATTGTTGAAGCTCATTTACAAGCTCAATTCAAGTTGTATGTTGTTGCAGAAACTATGAAAAATAACTATTTTAATATATTATTGATGTCGTTACATCTTCGTTAAGCGTGTGATAATCCTCTTCTTGTTAAAAGTTACTTATCCATTTCTACTTGGATGTCTTCTACAAAAGCAGTAAGGAAGATGCCCAAGGAAAAACAAATTGATTTGATAAATTGTTTGGAAGGTCCATTGGCTCTTTGTGGCCCATGTAATGATGCCCCTGAAGAAGTCATTTCCACCATATGTGGTCAAATATTTCTCAATAAGTGCATATTAGATTACCTTACTCAATCAGAGAATAGCATTTTTCGTACTCAAGGGTATGTAAGGCATCAGAAGAAAGATTTCATGTTTTTTCTAACTGCCTTAAAGAATTGTACCTCTAATGATACTATCAATGATGAGATCTCTGCAAGTTTAGAAGGAGTCAGTGAACTAGATTTTAAATTTGATAGTCCAGACTTTCATTATTCATAGAACAATGTTGCAATAGAAACTCTCCAACCCCTCCAGAAGTTATGTACAAGTGCCTCTAGCAACAGTTATGTCAATAATATCATTAAAGATTCCATTGAAATTTATGATAGTGATAATAGTAATCAACATGCAAAGCCATGTCTAAAGCAACAAATTATAGAGACATCATAGAAAGCCATAGTTTTCTCCTGGTGGATGTGTATGTCATATTTTCTTAATGTTAAAATAAAAAAATCATGCATACAACATAGTTGAATGGAACATGTCTGTAATAGCACAACATAAATCTATGAATGATTTCAAGGCACTCCCTAAGGTAACTGTTATGGCAATGTCCCTGAAAGTTGCAAGTCTTGGTCTCAAAATGGTTGTTGCATGTTATGTTCTTTTGCTTGATCTTTAGTGGAATCTAATAACTAAATACCAACCTATTGATAGATAACATCGAATTTTACAAATGTGTCCTGTAATGGTTTCCTGATTTATAGTTAAATATACTGAGGAAGATCGTATTTTAGCACTCAAGTAATGGAAGCAAGAAATGCTCACATCAAAATTTAGAGAGGATGGAGATGGTGGTCTTCAAATATGCCTTATAGAGGAGGACTTGATATATTTATTTTTGGTTTTAGAACATTGGTCTTAATTCAAAAAAGGAAAAGTGATTGGGGAGTTAGAGAAAAATAAGCAAAGCTTCAAGTTTTGAGGTAGTTTTGAGATTTCATGGGACAAAGTTATACATGAAAGTGAATTTCCATTGTGCTGCTCAGACTGTGCATTTCGAAGACCATTGGACATGTATGTATTTTTCCCACTTTTTTTTAGTCGTGCTCATTATCAGATTTGGTCTGATTTCGCAAGGCATTTCTTATGAGTGGGTCCCTTTTGATAATTTTTATAGACAATTGCTCGCAATGATAATAATTTTATCACATTAAATAATTTTTCTCTGGTCTGTGATGTCATTTTCAGAAAATTGTCCAAATAATTTCTGAGTAAGAAATCATATCACGTTATGTTTAAATTATTGAAATTTATTCCCTATAAATCAATATTTTTCCATAGAGATATTACACAGAGCCAACTTGTTTGTTCTTTTTGGGTTTTTAGTTTTTATTTTTTGATAAAATGCTTCCTTTATTTGTGACTATAAACTTTGATTGTAGAGATGCAATTTAACACAAAAAATGAAGGTTACAAATGAATCCACCACAAGCACTACTAGCTTAAGACCAAGATGGAGCTCATTAAAAACAAAACAGATCTTCCAGACCAAATGCCCCCACTAGGCATACAATAGCAATAACAAAAGTCCACAAAATGAAATAGTAAAAAACATTAACAAATGGCTCATGGGCTAGAAGAAATATAAGTTGAATATCATCAAAAGGTATTAAGGGGAAGTCTAGTATCATGGCTGGAGGGGGGTGTGTGGAAAAGGGGTTGAGATATCACTATGATCTTTTGGGGTTGGGCCCCAACCATTGGTAACAATTTTAGGAGGAGTCACTATAGGTTCCCAACCTTCATTATTGTCTTCTAGCAATCTTTCATTATTTTTTAGTGCAAGTATGGGAAACTTGTTATTATGCTATGTGGGTAGAGGTGGGTTGGTTGTGTTGGTGCTCCTTTAATTCCCTAATTGCATGACCAAACACAATGACGTGGCCTACTATAAGATACCCTACCCAGAATATCTTGGAAAACTCATAAAAAAATTGAGTTATATAATTTTGTTCACTGTGGTGTTTTGATAAATGGTTTGCATGTGAAGTGTTGTAGGTGACTTTCTTTAAAAGTTATTCCAAATGAACATGCATATGATCACATATTACCCAAATAAAACTTCAAAAAAACTTGGACATTACGAAACTCACATGATAAATAAACTTCAACTAAGATGATATTTATTTTCATTAAAATGTAGGGTTGTACATACCACTTTTAGAATATGAATGGGAGGAAAAATACCACTGAGCATAGAAGAACATATGGTTATAGGTGTCTATCTCACTTCAGGTTTATAACAATAATACAATGTGACTTCTAGCAGCTAGAAGAACTTATGTATGCCACTTCCAAACATTCAAATACACCAACAAATGACTATCACATGTACAAAAATATTCTATCACAACAAATGATGAAAAAACGCGACATCCTTCAGCAGGCATTTGATGAATCTAGTTTTTCTTAGTAGTGTAAGCTTGAGTGCATCAGTCCACCTTAATAAATAGTTCCAAAAATATATTCCCGTAGTATATCAGCCCACAATATCAGCAAATCAATCCCTTTTTGTCACTGGAATATCAATCCCCTTTTTCCTCTAAAGAATCTAGTAAATTCCCTTGGGTTGACTGAGGAGCACAGGATTCTTGCAACAGTCCTAGTAGCTGTAATGTTGGCCTTCTAAGAATCTAAGCCTCTTACTCGGGTTTTCTACTCCTCCTTTACTATGATAAATGCCCTCTTTAACTCATCAAATGCCAATGTCATCTGTGCGAACAGTAACATAATGAAACACACATATTAAAAACTAAACATACAAGTGTGGCTGCAAAACAAATAATGGATTTTGAATCAGAAACATGATGTGTGTGTACTCTCTATGTGGAAGACTAAATGTGGGGTGAAAATGCATTGAAGTTACAAATGGAACATACCTTGGCACCATCAATACATTGAAGATCCAATGGTGGCGTCAATATCGGGTGTACTACTGGTAAAACCCTCATTCACAACTCTCTGCAATATCGATTTTCCTCATGCCTTTTAAAAAATGAAAAAATAATCCTCAGTGCTAGAAGGTAAATGATTTAATGCTTGGAATTTTTAAGAATGTTGAAATTTTCCCTCACCAAAAAATAATAGACAAACTTTTAGTTGTATTTGAGCAATTAACTACTCTTACTCTTACATATTTTTTTTGTTTTATGTTCTAGAACATTTATCACACAGTGGTATTTATGATAATAACAATGTCTTTTATATCAAATTTTAAGGTTAGGAATTATCTATAATGATTTTGTTGTTAAAGTTTACGAGGAAGAATTTGAGATCTCTCAAATGAAACACATGCTTTTAACTTGGTTGTACTGAAAACAATTATGTATTCTCGCATATGATATGGGTGCAAGAAAAAGAGAGTATATAGTAAATGGATTTAATAGTTAAAAACAAGTGCTAATTTCTTAAAAATCATAGCACAAATTGAGAAGGGGTAGGGTATGTATCCTTCTCTATGTTAAATAAATTCAAAGTGTTGTGTGAAGGGGTTGTAAAACCCATTGTTTTCATCTTAAGAAAAGGGATTCATCTCCTATTCACTCGCATATTTTATGTTATCATAAAAAAAAAAGGTTCTTTGCCTTAATATCTTAGCATTTAATTTTAAGCAGTGTGATAATAAAATTTCAGTGAGGCATTAATAGATGGAATGAGCATGCCCATTTGGGATGCTAGTGTTATGTTATACTTGGGGAAAGAGTGAACGGCTAGGAAGACTATAACAAAGGTTGAAGAGGTGGAATAATTTTGAAACAAACTTAAGGCATTTGATGAGATTCATGAAAGCAACTTGGCACTGGTACTAAGTGAACATTCCTTGATCAATGTCGATACCCTCTCCTTGGCACAATCGCTTTGCAAGATCAAGAAGAAATGTGAAATACATGTGTGACCCACTAAAGAAGTTGCCAAGGCTTTTACAACATATATAGTTGGTTATGTCATGTTTCAAAAGGAGGTGTTGGAAATTGGAAGGTGACCATTCGAGTAGATTTTTGATAGAGTGCGAAGGAGGTACAAGGATCTCCTAAGGAGAAAATTATACAAATCCAACAACTAGGCCATATTGGGTTAGTATAATACTATTTAGGGATATCCAATGTTGAAGGTGTATTTTATGGTAGTGTATTATAAGCACTTGAGTGCATGCTAGGTCTTAATGGTATCTTTGAATTTTGGTGTGTGTTAGTGGAGTTAGTGCATTGTGTTTAATGAGCACTAGCTAGAATGTGTTCCATGAAGGCAAAAATCCCACAACTTAGAGATGACTTAACCATTTGGGAAGTGTGTTATGCCCTAGTTTGGAGGAGACAAATCGAGCCATCTTAGAGTGTGATGGTTTGGGCCATTGACTTAGGTCCACTTACATGGGTTGAGGTGTGAAGGTACCTCGTGAGTTGAGGAAAATGATTACTATGCTTACCTAGATAAAGTGTTTATGATATAATATTAATGATTTTTTTATTGTATAATGGAAGAAAAAATTATAAAGGAAAGGCATTGAGGTTTGTTGTAAATTAATCAAAAGGAACTGAAAATGTCTCTTTTTAGGAGGATTTTTCAATTCGCCTCTTCAAATAGGACTAAATTTTAGTTGTGGAAATGGAGTTGTCCTCAAAGGCATTGATTGGGTACACTACAAGTATAAGACCTAACATGTCTAAGTTAGTCCATTAGATAGGTTCATCTTAGGAAAAGGTTGCAAAGGCTAAGGTGAAAATATCTCCTCTTTAATCTGGATTTTAAACCTTCCATTTGAGAATGCTAAAAACAAGGTCACAATCTTGAAAGGAGGTCCTTGATTTAACTAAAAATCAATGCCAATGCTTAATCCATGGTGTGATTCTTTCTAATTATATGTTTGGAATTGAACGATGGCATCTATCTTTGGGTCAATTTATCATTTTTTCATTTCATTTATGTGTTGAGAAGATCTTAAGGGCTATAAGGGATAAAATGGTCATTTTCAATACCCCTCCCTTCAAACCCTGTAAGAAGATGGTGTGCCCCATTTTGTTGTCATAATATTCAACCACGAGATCTCTTGTGAGGATGTCATTGAAGGGAGGGCATCCAAAGGAAGTGGAAAAAATCAAAACTTCATGTTGAGTCAAAGGAGGAGTATGTATTATACGTGTCTGTAGAGGTCTTCACAAAGGTGAACCGGAATGGAGTTTACCTCCTATTGGAACACCTTTTATTCCACCATTGGAGGTGCTATAGGGCATTGAATTTAAGGGTCATACGTGAAGGTTCCCAAAGATCTTAAACATTAGAAGGTAGGTGTGATTTAATGTAGGATTGATTATTAAATAGTTGAGATTTTAGGTGATATTTCCTAGTCCTTTTTTCCATGGAACCCTAGTGAACAGTTCATAGCATTTTGGTCGTTCTTGTGACATCTACGACTATTGAATGAGATGAAATTGTAGTCTAAAGTCTTAAGAGAAGTGATTTGTTGATGTTGGAGTTTCATTTCACCCCATCATTGTACTTTAATATCTGAATTTACTAATACCCTCGCCACCTTTATCTCCATATAATATTTGAACATGAGGTCGACCTCCAAGCATTCCCCTAACTTATTTCCAATTTCCCTGAGAGCCTGCCTCGACCAGAATTGTACTTTTAGTCCAAAAATTTGAACCTAGATAGGGGCCTTGTCTAGTCTCTCCTGAGTGGGATTAAAAATAAGGGTCCAATGCTTGAGCATCAAAAGGGTGGAGTCGATACTTAAAACCTTATTTAAACCCAATGGACCTCTTCAGACTTGTTGAAAACCAAAATGAGGCAACCTCTTACTAGTATCATGTCAGGGAATGTTAGGGAGTGCCATGAAAACATAAGGGAGAACTAGATAAAAATGCATGGAAATTAATGAATAAGAGTGTGTGATAGGGAGTGACATTGAGGCCCGGGTGTGTTAAGGAGGGAGAGACAAGGTTTTATGCTAAGCAGTGCCAAGGCATGTTAGATTGCTAGTATGTGTTAGGGAGTGCTATGGGGTGCTAGGGAGAGCCAAAGCATGCCAAGGAATGTAAGAGATGTTAACACATGACACATAGTGCCAAGGCATTGTAATTATATGTGCCAGGTGCTATGGCATGTCAAGATGTAAACTATGTTGCTTAGTTGTTTTATGGCCACGATTGGATGTGAGCCTTGACTTGGTATCTTGTTAAGTGGGATGAGTTGAGATTGGACATCAGTAGCCTAAGATGTGTTGTAAGAAGTCCTTAGGTGAACAAGGAATAGCCTAGTTGTAGTAATCATAACTTGGTCAAGTTCTTGTAGTTGAGGAAGGACTTGGTTGGGTTCCCAAGTCTAAAAAAAAGTAAGGGTAGTTGTGAGGGCATGTTAGATAATGAGTGTCATGACAGATGAAGGAATGAAAAGGAATGCTAATACATGTCAAATAGTGTCAATTCATGTTGAGGAGTGATAGGAAGTGGCAGGGAATCACAAGGGATAACTAAGTCAAATTTAAGGAAATGAACGAATAAGAGTGTGTGCCAATGAATGTCAATGAATTCTAGGTGTCCGAAGGACGAAGTATGTTAGGACAAGTTTATAATAGAATTTGAAAGTAGAAAGACTATGGTTGCAATAAGGGGTTGGAAAAAGAAGTTTCAAACAAGGGGAGACTTTGGGTTGGGGACAAAATTGTTTTGTCAATGACTTGGTTGGGTTCCCAAGCCGCAAAAAAAGTAAGGCTATCTATGAGGGCATGACAACTACAGAGCGCCAAGGTGTTCCAGGGAATGCTAGGAAGTACTAACACATGCTAGGAAGTTCTAAGTCATGTTGGGCATGCCAAGAGAATCCACGTTCTAAGGCATGCCAAGATGTTCTAGGTGCCAGGGTGTGGTGCCAACGCATGTTATGGAGTGTTAGGGCCAAGTGTCAAGGAAACACAATGGAGAACTATTTTCAAATGCATGGAAATGAATTAATATGAGTGTGTAATATGGAGTGTTAGTGATGTCCATGTGGACTAATGAGGAAGTGAAAAGGCACTTTAGGTAGTGCCAAGGCATGATAGAGTGTTAGGGAAGAATTCCAAGATGTGCCACATGCCAAGGTGTGCCAATGCTTGATACAGAGTCTTAGTGACTGCTAGGGAAATATAAGGGAGAACTAGGTCAAAATGCATGGAAATTGATGAACAAAAGTGTGTGAGAGGGAGTGTCAGCGAGTTCCGAGTCTGCTAAGGAGGGAGTGACATGGTATGCTAGTCAGTGCTAATCAATTCTAGAGTGCCCGGGTAGCATGTGTCCAAGATGTGTCTGTGCCAAGGTGTGTCAATGTGTGCTAGGAAGTGTTAGGGAGTGTCATGGAAACATAAGGGAGAACTAGGTCAAATTACTACATGGAAATGAATGAATGAGACTTTGTCACAAGAAGTGTCACTGAGTTCCAAATGTGCTAAGGTGGGAGTAACAGGGTATGTTAGGCAGTGCTAAGGCACGCTAGAGGCCAGATCAACAGGCTAATATATGACAGGTACCAGGGTGTGTCAATGCATGACAGGGAGCGTTAGGGAGTGTAAGGGAAACACAAGGGAGCGTTATTTTCTTAAGCATGGAAATGAATGAATAAGAATGTGTGACAGGGAGTGTCAGCAAGTTCTAGATTTGTTAAGGAGGGAGTGATAAGGTATGTTAGATAGTTAGAAGGAATACTATATTTCTAGGGTCACATGCCAAGATGTGTCAGATACCAGGGAGTGTTAGGGAGTTCCATTGAAATACAAGAGTGTCAGGGCATGTCAAGGAGTGGTAGAGTTGATAGGGAGTGATAAAGCATTCCAAGGAATGCAGGGGATGTGAAAGCTTGTCACATAGTGCTAAGGGATTGTTAGGCATGCAAGGTGCTATGGCATGTCAAGATGTAAACTATGTTGCTTAATTGTTTTATGGCCATGGTTGGATGTGAACCTTGACTTGGTAACTTGTTGAGTGGGATGAGTTAAGATTCGACATGAGTGTCCTAAGATGGTTTATAAGCCATTATTAGGTGAACAGGGCATAGTATAGTTGTAATAACTATAACTTGGTCAAGGTGTTGTATTGGAGGTATGACTTGGCTGGTTTCGAAGTCTGAAAAAAAATAAGGGTAATTATGAGGTCATGATAGCTAAGAGTGCTGGGGCATGCCAAGGAATCAAAAGGTGTGCTAACATATGCCAAATAGTGTTAATGCATGTCGAGGAGTGTTAGGGAGTGTCAGGTCAACACAAGGGGGAACTAGGTCAAAGTGTTGGCTTTATGACACAGGCTCGACACGATGACATAGGTGTTGTCCTTAATGGCAACTCATTTAGATGATAGATCACAGTTTAGGCTCTTAGAATGAAAGAAAAAGAGATATATATAGGTTCCCATTGACCAAGCCGCGTATACACGTTGGACCACCGATCAAAAGGCGTGTATGCGTATGCATGAACTTTCATGCAAGGAAAAGCGCATACAAGTGGGAAACCTTGCTTTTAGTCCATGTTATTTAGTCCTTGGTATTTGGACTTATGGTTTTGGACCATGGTATCTCGTCCAAAGTGTTGAACCCAGGTATTTGGTCACAAGTATTAGTTCTAAGTTGTTTCGGACCATGGTATTGATTAAGGCCTAAGACTATAAAAGGGGAAGGAGATCATTAGGCAAATGTACTCAAGCATTGAATATCTTATGAAGAGAAAGATCTAGAATATTGATCATTGGGCTATGGTGCATAGCTAGATCTGAATCAAGGAGGAACCTGAGTGCTAGAAGAAGGATAAGTTCTATTGATGGGTCAAGATCTTAAGGCTTGAAGAGAAGTATCTTTGTGTGATTTTGATCTGTTATATTTGGCGCATGACTTGATCCGTAAATCTGATAATTTGGGTATGACTAATGTCTGAATATTTGAAAAGGGTAAATTATCTTTTATAGATCTATACGCAGGTTCAGCATAGCAAAGGAGTGTATACACGCTGGTTTGGTAATTTCAAATAGCATATACGTAGGTTTTTCTTAATACAAAAGCATATGCACAAAGTAGCATACATCTCATAAAATATGCTTTAGCTACTTCTGTCTACTGTTGCAGTGTTCTGGGTTCTGGTTGGGTTCTGGTACTGTTCTTGTATTCTAGTTACAACATTCAACGAAGTGATTGTTCGATTCAGTTTTTGGTTGGTGCAAAGGATTTCGATTGATGCAGATATATTTGATGTTTGATTGATGCTATTAATGGATCCAGTCTGAAAATTTATGAAACATGGTCCCTGGAATAAAAGAGAAGGTTGTAGCCTTCTGTAGGTCAGCACCTACATACTAGGACATCAGCTAGTACAAGAGCCAAGGGGGTTGTAGCTCCCTTCCAGGACAAACTGGAGAATGAAAGAAGGTTGGAGCCTTCTACAGATAGTAGCCTACGTACTGGTATAAGACTGCACCAATACGTAAATATTGTAAAAAAAAAATTCTTATTAAAAGAAGGTAGAGACAAATTACAGCAGGTGGTTTTCACCCACATTAGGTTTCCACCTTATATCTTGTGTTCATGTGTGTGCTTGCTTGCATTATTTACTACACTTGATTACTGTTTTATGATTCTGATATAGAGATTAATATCAGCTAACTAAATTGGAAGTCTGCAACATATATGCTTTTTTCTCTAAACACAGTTGCGTATATATGCAAGTTTAATTAATAGAAGTAGCGTATATAAATTTGTTTATGGAGATAAAAAAATTTTAAATTTCTAATACTGATTCACTCCCCACCCCCCCTCTCAGTATTATTTCCAACAATTGGTATCAGAGCAGGTCCTTAAAAAGAAGCTTGATCGCTTGAAGGAAGATATATCATCATGAGAAACTACGAAAGGGATGCATCCATCAGGCCTCCAATCTCTGATGGGAGCAACTTCCTCTATTGGAAGGTAAGAACCATAGCCTATCTTTAATCTCTTAGTGCAGAAGTTTGGGATATCATTGAAGTAGGATACACATTCCCATCAGCAACTCCTACAGATATAGCTGGTAAAAAGCAATATGAAACAAATGCAAAGGCTATCAATACTCGATTGGGGAGTCTATATCAATCAGAATTCATCAAGGTTATGCAGCTAAAAACCACCAAAGAACTATGGGACAAGATCAGTCTAAGCTATGAACGAGACAATCAGGTAAAACGTGAAAAACTACAATCTCTCTAAATTCAATATGAAACTCTCAGAATGCACAATGATGAAAGTGTGGCTAATTATTTCTTATGTATAGATGAGATTGTTAGTTGCATGAAAAAATTGGATGAAGAGATAAAAGAAGTTACTTTAGTTGAAATGGTTTTAAGATATTTGTCTTCTAAGTTTGAATTAAAAGTTTCTGCTATAGAAGAAAAGTAGAGTCTTCAGAGTATTACCATGTCGCAGCTACATAGAATCCTAACTGCTTTTGAAATGAGAAAATGGGGTCCATCAGAAATTAGAGAAGCCACATTCAAAATTTTAAAAAGAGAATACAATGGGTCAGGACATACGTCAGAAGGAGAGGAAGAATCAAACTTTGTCAAGAAGCTTCAATGGGGCTCCAGAAGATTTAGAGGTAAGCTACCTTTCAAATGTTTTGCTTGTGGGAGAGTCGGTCACTATGCAACCAAATGTCCTCATAAAGATAAGCTTGATAAAGGTAAGGAACTAGTTAAATGGAACAAAAAACAGAATGTAAGTAGGAAGAGCTATTATACACATGAAGACAATGATGGACTTCCAAATAGTGATGAAGATGTACATGGTAATGATTATAGACTTTTGATGGCTTTTGAAGATGATGATTTCTTGGATGCTATAGATGAAGATGATCTCTATGAAGAAATTTCTAAACTTAAAATTTGTTTAGATGAAAAGAGTATGATCATAGATACTCTGACATTCAAACTTGCTAAAAGGGAAAAACACAATGAAAAGTTAGACTATGAAATTGTGGGACTTAGAAAAGATATTGAGAAATCAAAATCTCTTAATCTTAGATTTGCTAAAGGATCTGAAACTTTAGATGAGATTATCAAAGTGCAGCGTTCTCTTCTAATCAAGACAAGTCTTGGATATACTGAAGAAGCATCTCAAGCACGGAAGCCATCCACCTCCAAAAGTTATCTTGATGCAGCCAGGAGAAGTGAACAGGTTGACAATCGTTAGCAAAGGCATAAAGCAGATCACTAAGTAAATTGGGTTCAATCTACTTCAAGGATGAACAAAATCTACAACCAACTGTAGGTAAATCATTCTCAATTTGCCTCAAGAATGAATGTCAAAGGAAACTACAATCACCTGGACGTTAGATTTGATAATCGCAAGAATTTGCATAATGGCCAATGTTTTTCATGTCATAACTTTCGACACAAAGTTGCTCAATGTGTTGCCTACAAAACCATCATGACTCGAGAAGCACGAAATCAAAGGAGCGTGACTGGGATCATGAAGAGGACCTACAATAAATTTTCTGCTCTTGAAAATGAAATAGAATGCTCTATTTGTAACAACTTCGGTCATGAAGATTCTGAATGTAGGAGTAAGTTTTGGCAAACATCTTAGAAGGAGCAACCTTCATTGTGTCCCAAAACATGGAGAAATAAAGAACAACAACCGGAAAGATGTGGTATAGCCTTATATGCGGAAGGACAAGAAAATTAGCGGTACATCAACAGTGGATGTTCAAAACATATGACAGGTGACAAAGAAAAACTTCAGTCATATAGTGCCTTAGAAAAGGAAAGGAAGGTCTCATTTGGAAATGATAACCCTCCCTACACTCATAAAAGGTAAAGGTTCTATTCTTTTGAAAGAAAAGGTCGAATATGGAAATGTTATCTATGTTTATGGCTTAAAGCATAATCTATTGAGTGTTAGTCAAATGTGCGATCAAGGAAATGAGGTAATATTTCGATCAAATGGATGTATTGTTCATGAGCGTGATACAGGAGAAACAGTGATCAAAGGCAGAAAAATCCAAATAATTTATACATACTCAAGGGAGGACAACAACAATGCTATCTAAGAAAAATGATGAACATTGGCTATGGCACAGAAGATTGGGGCATCTAAGCTTCCCTCAGATAAGGAAAGCATGAAACTATGAGGCGATTCGTGATCTCCCTGACATCAGAATTCTAGATAATACAATATGCAAATCATGTCAGTTTGATAAGCAAACTAGGACTTATTTCCCTGAGAAAGAAGGATCATCTAGTAAGCCACTTGAACTTGTCTGTACTCATTTATGTGGTCCATCAAGGAAAAAGTCACTTCGAGGAGAAGAATACTTTATATTTTTTATTGGCGACTTTTCTAGGATGTGTTGGATAGGACTTCTAAAGCATAAAGCCAAAGCTTTCCAAAAGTTCAAAGTGTTCAAAGCCTTGGTTGAAAATGAATCAGATCGCAAAATCAAATGCCTTAGGGGAATTTACCTCCAATGAAGTTTACGATTTTTGTGAAGAACATGGAATAAGAAGGGAATTATCTACTTTAAGGGCTCCTCAGCAAAATGGAGTAGTGGAAAGGATGAACAGAATAGTTCAACAAATGGCTCATGCTATGCTTGATGAATCTAGAACTCCTGCAACCTTCTGGGGTGAAGCTACATTTGTTGTCATTACTATTCTCAACAAAACAGACATCCACGTAAACAACACTCAAACTCCTCAAGAACTTTGGTATGGTAAAATCCTATGGTAAAATACTTCAAAGTTTTCGAAAGCAAATGTTACATCAAAGGCACTGAAGAAAATCTTGGTAATTTTGAACCTAGAGCAGATGAAGACATTCTCCTCGGTTATTCTTCCTGAAGTAAAGGATATAAGTGTTACAATGAAAGACTTGGAAAAATTGTTGAAAGTATTAATGTGGTGGTTTATGAAGCAGGCAACAATCCAAATCAGATAAAAACCGAAGATTTTGAAGATGAAGAGGACTATCCTTTAACACCAGATCAGACAAATGATGAAGAAAAGTCTAATCAGGCACCAGAAGAACAAATAAGAGTAGAAGAAAAGATGCCATCCAAATATGACCAAAAGAACCATATAGAGACTCAAAATTTGGGGCAGAAGGAGGTAAGTGTGCAAACAAGAAGAACTATTGTATAAGCTTCAAGCTATCTAGCATTTCTCTCCTCCGTTGAACCACAAAATGTAAGTGAAGCATGCAAATATGAATGCTGGGTCAAGGCCATGAATTAAGAACTTGAGCAGATTGAAAAGAATAACACTTGGGAATTGGTTACTAGACCTAATGATAAGAATGTCATAGGGACCAAATGGATATTCAAAAACAAGCTAAATGAAAATGGAGATGTTATTAGAAACAAGGCCAGACATGTTTGTAAAGGGTATGCTGAACAAGAAGGTATAGACTTTGAAGAAAAATTTTCACCGGTTGCTAGACTTGAAGCCATAAGAATGTTCCTTGCTCTTTCTAGCTTTCAGAAGTTCAAAGTATATCAAATGGATGTGAAATATGCCTTTCTAAATGGAGACCTAGAAGAGGAAGTGTATATTGAGCAACCAGATGGATTATCATTGGAAATGATCCAAAACTTGTATGCAGACTCAGAAAGGCTCTCTATGGCCTTAAGCAAGAACCAAGGGCTTATCATCTAGACAAATACCTCCATCAACAAGGTTTTTCAAAAGGATCTGCAGATAGAAATCTATATGTAAAAATTGACAATGATAAATTGCTAATACTTGTTGTGTATGTTGATGAAATTATCTTTCGTAGCAATGAAGAAGCCATGAGTCAAAACATTGCCTTAGTGATGTAGAAAGAATTTGAAATGTCCTTGCTTGGTGAGCTCACATATTTTCTTGGTTTACAAATCCAACAAAACAAAGATGGTATCTTTCTACCACAGACCAAGTACCTCAAGCAAATCTTGAAGAAATATGGCATGGAAGATTCAAAACTAGTATGTACCCCTATGGTAATAGGATGCAGCCTCAGTGTAAATGATGCTTCTGTAGCAGTACATCAACCAACCTATAGATCCATGATTGGTAGTCTGCTCTACCTGACAGGTACCTGACCAGACATCATGCATGCAGTGGGAATAGTTGGAAGATTCTGGGAAAATCCAAAAGAAGCACAGCTTCAGGTGGTTAAAATGATTTTCAAATATCTTCAAGGAACACAAAACTATGGCTTATGGTATCCTAGAGATACAGATCTCACACTTCATGCATACGCAGATGCAGATTGGGCAGGAAGCATGGATGACAGAAAAAGCACTAGTGGTGGTGCATTCTTTATGGGTTCCATATTAGTATCTTGGTTCAGTAAGAAGCAAAGTTCAATTGCATTATCCATAGCTAAAGCAGAATATGTGGCTGTTGCATCTTGCTGCACACAACTCCTTTAGATGATGCAAATTTTGCAAGACTTCCAAATCACTTGTACTCTACCTATCTCTATTTTATGTGATAATACAAGTGCAATCAGTATTTCAAAGAATCCAGTCATGCATTCAAAGACCAAGCACATACCTATCAAATATCATTTTCTTCATGAACAAGTGCTTGAAAAAAAGGTCAAATTGGAGTATGTTCCCTCCAAGGAAGAAGTTGCTGATATATTCACCAAAAAACTACCCAGGGAGACATTTGAATACCTTAGACAAAAGATGGGAGTAGTTGATGCATCATCTTGCTGCTAAAACTTATCTGTTTCAGAGGAAAGTGGTTGTACGCGAGTTTCATGAGGATAATCCACGTACGTACGTAGGTTTCTGTGGATACAGTTGCATATATGTTGGTTTGAAGACAAACAGTGAGCTAGACTCAGGATGAAAAGAGTCTGATATGGGTCTAACAGAGACTATCTGGCACAGGTTCAAGGGGAGCATATACTTCTAATAATGCATTGTTGGCATTATCTTAGAAGATCTTGGTTCAATTTTACAGTTGTTTTTGGTGGAACAGGTGTAGAGGGGGAATGTGGTTGATAGATGCTGCTGATGATAGTGGCTGATGACTTTCATAGTCTTGTCTTAGATATTTAGTCTCTATGTCATGTATTTCTTTTATTATCAAGGTCATGTAATGCCCTATTTTGGTTTCCCCACTATGCTTGGTATGAATGATGTAATATTCTTATTTTATCATGTGTAAACTTTTGGTGTATCCCCACTTGGCTAGGCGGATGATTTAATATTGGTATATGCCCACTTGGTTCGGAGATGGATGTATGTATGAGTCTTTGGTGATAGGAAGGTCATTTATGATCTATAGAGTCATGTTCTTTCTTGTAGAACATCTTTTTGAAAACCTTGCCTACAGTCAGGGGGAGCATGGACAACACAACAGAGTAGAGATTTCAGCATGTACTCAGGGGGAGCATAACCCTTTTCCCTTGCTGGTGTTAACACCCAGGTTGTTCTCTATGACTCCCAAGGGAATACGGCCGGGGTAACCACTAACCAATCTTTGGATTATAGATCCTAGCCTATCTATAATCAGAGAGGGCTCTCTCTTTAAGTTTCAGATATGCTTTGTGAGGTTTTTAGGCTAGTTAAAAGTTCAGTTTCCTGTTTAAGACTTTGGTTGACGAAATTTTGTTATAAGAAAGGCATGAAAGTGCAGGAGATGCTAGTCCATTGGGCATATGGAGTTAGAAAAGTGAAATAATTCTGGTGCGTGTGATGGAGAAAGTTTTGCTGCAAGGCTAGATGGCTATTGTTAATATAATTTCTGATTTAGTGAGTGAAATAATGAGATATGGAGTTACCAACAGTGTGATATCAACTCGAACTACAATCTCTACTTAGTAGCATAATGAATTACCAAATAGTGACTGTGAGATATTCAGAGCTTATTGGAGCAGTTAAGAATTCCAATTTAAACAGCTGAAACTTATGAAAAACATTTATAGTGAAGATAGATTGAGATCAGGGTGTCTCCATGGACAAATCCTGAGCTATTCTTTTTCTTTCTTTCCTAGATTTAGAACAACGTGTGAGAGGGATGAGTTAAAACAAATAACAAAAAAATTAACAGAGATAGAGAAACACTTATTATATCAAGCCATAGCACTAGAATCCTGTAGCATTCAATGGTTCCAATCACAACATACACCAGTAAGACTCAGTTCCTGTAAACTCCAAGCTTTATTTATAACATCCTTCTGAAAATTACAGCCGAGTTCTCAGTTCTTCATAAAACAAACAACAGAAACCAATAACCTCCCAACCCCTTGGAAGTGTATGCGAGGGGGAATATATACAATAGGTTTTACAAAATATCTGACTGCTGAGTCATTTGATACATTAACTGTGCTCACCAACTTTACAAATATCAGATAAGAAAGTTATTGCTACTATAAATGTAAAATAAATGGTTTTCAATATTGTCAGGCCTCTTCTTGACCTTTGGAGGAGGCTGAGTCGGTTGAGCGTTCTTCTTTAATGCTGAATGATGTGTATTTATATTCTGTCCTGCTGTATCTTTTCTCGGCCCTACTACCTGTAGCTGTCATTGTTGCTTTTGGTGGCTAAATCTTCATGCTGAGGTGGCTCATTCCACCTTTCGGTCATAGTATGTGTATCACACTTTCTGAATGTGATGACTTATACATTTTGATGACAAAATTTAGATGAAGCCTCTTGTTTATAATAATAATTGTATCATGTTGGCCGACCAATCCTACGTAGGCAATTGATGCCTCAAAATTGCATCCATGGTCTCATCTGCCTCTGTGTATTTGTAGAAATTCGGAGGCATTTCAAACAGATGGTTAAGCTCATTCATAATAAAAAACAGATTCTCTATTCTGTCATAGAGACTTTTCCCAGATGCTGGCCCTGTTTCCTGTGAGCTACTTGATCCTTGGCTAATCTGATTAGTGGCAAATGTATTCACCCTCTTTGCATAAACTTCATTTGATAGAAGTTTTCCTGCACTGTTGAGTAAGCTGGGGAGACCTCTGCCCTGTAATGCAGCAAATTTGTCCATGAACCTGTTTACCTCTGTTTGCATATCTTGGCTCCTTTTGTCCAACGTCTGTACCAGGATTTTTAGTGTGAGGACCCTCTTAACTAGCTGGATAGTCTCCGTCCTGCTGGAGATCCCAATTGCTGCCAGCTAAGGGCCTGTCCTATTATTGAGCACATTGATCAATCTGTTGGCTACCTCAGGCATACTACCTAGAGATGCCCTTGCTCTATGCACTTCCCTTTGTGCTTTGCCTATGAGCTCCATTTGCTCATGAATGGTTTCAATGCATTGCCATTGGTCCGTTATTGATTGGCCAATGTGGGTCCACAAAATTCTTCTGATTTCAGCCACCACTTTGTCAAGGGTGAGCTCCTTCTCCAGCTCTTTTATCCTTTCCTTGACAGTTTTTATTTCTCTCCCTTTCTCAACCACATTCTGCTTTGATTTATCATATTTCTCATTTATCTTGGCCAACTCATCCTTGGCTCCATTCAGTTATGTCATCTGGGCTTCTAGGGCCTGGACCTCATTCAACAGTTTCTGCATGTCCAGGCTTGGAGCCTGCTCTATAGACAGTGCTGCTGCTGATGTAGATGGTGTCGCTACTGATGTAGATGGTGCTGCTGCTGCTGCTTCTGTGTGAGGAGGAGTGATCTTTGGAGGCTCCTCAAGGTTAATAACCTCTGGAGGGGGCTGAGAAGTCTGGCCTCCCTCTTTCTGCTGTAGGGTTGCGTGTAGTGCAGCCTCAGTGTCTTCCAGTCTCCCTTCTGTCTGCACTAGTTGCTTGTGCAGTGCTACCAACAATGTAGCTATCTCTTGTTCTTGCTTCTACTGAGCAACCTCATCTGTTTGGGGGTGAATGGTTGCTGGGAGCTTCACCTTCTTTCTCAGGGCTGCCAGGTCTGCGTCCCTTATTTTCAGCAGTGATTGTATGGCTTTGGGATCCTTGGGGTCATGCCCCAGCTCTATAATTATATCTTCCAAAGACTTGATACTGTTGTCTTTGGCCAAGGAGGATGCTTTCTCCAACTCCAGTTGGGCAGCTATATTGTTTAGGCTGTTTTCCAGCCTTTTTGCCAACATTGTTTTGTCTACCAATGTTGCATAGACCATTTCACCCGTTTGCTTATGAAGTTATATTTGGTCCATGGGGTGGATGTCTTTTGCCAGAACCTTCAGGTTGGTTCTTATGTAGTCTGCAGCTGACTGTGGCTGCACCGTGGTAGGCATGAAATGACTCATGGTCATTTTTCCTTCTGAGATGTCATATGCTGACATCAGCCTCTGTTGATTTGTGGGGGCCATATTTAGTAACTGATTGTAGATTTGGAGCCTGAGTGGCTCATTTCTCCTCTTGATATCAGTGAACTATTGCTTGATGCTTACCTCGGGTCTCTTTTGATGGCTTGAGGAGCTGGCCTCTCCTCCAAGATTTATCTCTTGTTCCTGTTAAAAGGAACTAGCTGACACCTCCATGCTTGGTGGGCCCATTATCACTGATTTCCCCATAGGAATTTCTTCTTCAGAGAGGGGATTTAATCTCTGCCTTTTCTCCCCTTGATTTG